>JAKTTT010000058.1:0-139955 GCA_030581615.1 Alloascoidea africana | reverse complement strand
AAGAATACCGTCGGATCAGATTTGTGGATTTTAGGATACGACGCCTCCTGGAACATCAGGATAAGGAAGTCGTGGTGGATAAAGTGGACGGAAATGAAAATACGGCTGATATTTTCACTAAACCTCTCCAAAGAGTGAAGTTACAATATCACCGAAGTCATATCCTCCAGGAAATATTACCACCGGAGTCTACGTTAAGGCGGGACACCTAAGAATTCTACGATTAGTGGATATGCATACAAAGATATACATGTCATGACAGACGAAGAGAATAGTTTTTTTTTTAAGACATTCGTGCTTTTTTTCTATTTCCACCTTGTCAACAACAGGCAAGTTGTGGTTTGTTGAGTTTTTTTTACTGCCGAATGAGATCTTGAGAGGTCAGACTGCACAAAATGAAGGCCAACATTGATTTCATAAAGAAATCTTGTGCTCAAGGTCCCTCTCTGAAAACAAGATCGGTACTTTTCCATTTTTTTTTGCTTCATTGTGAAGGCGACTGAAGTTTGTTTTTTGGAAAATTGCTAATAAATATCCAGAGCCAAAAAGGGCAGCCGGTTGTGTTGATAGTTCACAACAGCAGTATAGTTCTGTGGCGTGCACCGAACTCTGAGGAACAAAGTCTTACTCCATCCATCTTTTTTCTTTCCTGAAATGCGAGGGAAGTTATTTTTTTTTGGAAACTTGAAAGACTATATAGAGAGTTGAAGTCGTTGAACTGTTTATGTGAATAAGTCCATAACAGCAGAGAAAAGAACTGAGGCGACAATGAATCAACTCTCGAAGGCTGTTTGAACCGTTTTTTTTTACACCCCTGGTGTGTTTTTTGGTCAAACAGTAACGTCAATTAAGAAAGACGGTTAGTAAGAAGAAAAATGAAAGCAATAAGAAATTGTGAACACTTACCAACGTCGATCATTGACAAGGTCTTCTGTCTTTTGGCGAAAAGACGAGAAGCACCTTTAAGTGAGCTTGCTGAAAAGAAAATTACCGAATCGGCCGAAACGTTAATTTCTTTTACCCTTTGAAATAACACTTTTATGCGAATAAGCTGAGCAAAAAGAAAGCTGCCCAAAAATGGTGGTGCCGGCAAAGAAAAGAAAGCAGAAGTGAAAAGGAGAAAACAGAGTCTAAGACTATTAGTGTAAAAGTCACCGACTTGCACCAAAAATTAAAAGCTTAGCAAGAAATGCAAGTCTCACAGAGAACGAAAGACATTCGTTGTTGAGTGAGTCAGGATTTGGTCTGTTCAAAGAACAAGAAACAAACCGACTACTTCACCAACAAGAACTTTTGATTCCACAAGAGCTGATCTAGTTTCAGCTTGAACGGGAATCATTGTCGCTTGAACTGGAGTTCGCGCAGGGACCACCAGTCCCGCCAAGCTAGGCGGGAATGTCCACCTCTAGGGGAACCAAAAGTTGGTGTGGTCGAAGCTTGAAGCCCGAGTCACGTGTCTTCCGAGTCACATGACCCACTTGACGGGTGCGACCCGCTCACAGGCAAAAGGCCGTGAAGCTGGAGTCGGCCGAGTCGAGGGCTCGGCTAAGGTTTTAGCCGAGACAGAGTGTCCGCTCTGTCCGAACGCGGCTGATTGGATGGAAGCGAGTGAAGCTGGGATTGGACATCCACAGTGCCCGAACCCGTGGACTGGTGAAGCGGCGGCATTCACAGAGTCGGGCTCGATTGATCACCTTGCTCCGGACTGTGGTGGTGTGTTGGATGGCAGTCCAGATCAGCTGATCCCGTGACCTCTGAGTAGCACGTGAGGGCAGGGTAACAGCGAGGGCTGTTAAGCATAAATAGCGCGTTAGATTGTCTCTAGTTCTAGTTCTCTAATTGATAACATCATCACAATCTAATTCTAAGGACATCGTAACTAGATTCAAGTAAGATCCGATTTTAAGTTCCTGACGATATGGCCTCTACTTCGAAATTAATTTCCTCTCTATTCCCAGTGGTTTTCTCAACTTCGCCTCATACCGTTACATTTTGCATCACAGCAATTGAGATGCAATGCATATCAATTACATATTGATATAATCTCAATCGACTTTTGTTTTCTGGTTAGCGGAATTCCATCCCCATTAGCACTGTTGATCCATGATCTGTATTAAAATCAGTCTTGTCTGGACCTTAATAATTGTTTGAGACATTTCGGCATAATGATACCAATTTTTCAAAATATCAGCATGGAGAAACACTGATCTGAATTGGATCTGGCTACGTTTTCTACCTAGAATGCTTGGCACTACAAAGTGGTTCGTTAGTTTTTGCAGAAACGTAACAGAGCGCCACAGAGCCGTCATATGAAATAAAAACTCCGATAAAAACATAATCCCTGCGCTGTTTGGTTCTTCAGTGACTAGCATACTGGCGCTCAATGGTCAGCCCACTTTCATGAGAATGGATGACGTTTGAACTTCTAGCAACAATGTAAAAGTTCACATTACGAATCGATTGTCTAATATGAAAATGATTGGTTGTGATGACAGTTTAGGGTTGAATGTTGTGACGATCTCGGGGGCAAGAAGTTGTAAGGATTGACTTTTGAGTAGTGGTTGGAGAATAAACAGGTGAGTAGGCTTTGCTTTTCACGGATTAAATATCGTGCTCCACAGCTTCGGTTCTTCGGTTGAGCGCAATGACTGGGTGCATAGAACGGGGTTCTCGGTCGATGTAGTTTTTGAAATTTTTAACCAAGGCTGATTATTTCTTAGGACACCGTACTACTACAACGTACAGCTTCTGGGAGTAGTCCTCGGAGCAATTAGATTATTTTCTTTCTACTTCTCATGTTGATATCTTATTGCAGTGTGATGCTTGACCTAAGATACTGAATTGTACAATGTAATTGTTTTCTCTCTCAAGAACAAAAGAGTTCGAATGAAAAGAGTTCAAGCGTGGAGCTAAAAGGTGATCTTTCTTCATTTTATATCCCTATTATATGATTTTCAGGAGGATAAAGAGGGGTTGAGACATTTGCGGTTTGACCACAACTGAAAAGTTTGCAATTTTTAATTGTTTTTCGGCTAATTAATCCTAGGGTGCGGCGTGTTTATCTGATGAATCTGATACCAGAGGCACAACGGAAATTGGTAGGCATACAGAAGAGTAAGCAACTGAGAACTAAACCATGTATTTGCTTGTGCATATAAAGAGTGTGACCCAGTTTCCTTTAGTTTGGGACCTCGTTCTGGATGTATTTTTCTCCGACTGGTACACTTATTTCCGTTTTCTATGAGAGCGGCTATAGATTATTGACCAATATCAATAATCAAAAAAGACGCATTCTAATGAGTCAGCTGCCGCTTTCTATTAATTGATGTATGCTAATTCTTCCCAATTGGCAAAAGTAAGCCTAGATAAAAAATTTCTTTTTCTAAAAGTCAGAGGGTATAAAAAAGAAGTTTTCGCTTTCCAGGTTTTTGAAAGTTCTATCTCATCTTCTACTATAATCTTTGTTTAATATGCCAGCACCACTTGCTAATTTGAATCTGGTTCCGTCTCAAGATTCCCACAAAGCTGGGGAGCTGGAGCACGAAGAGAAGGACCGCTTCCCACCAGACGGCTCGGAAAAGCAAGAGGAAAAGTCTCTTGGTGTACGAAAGATAGAGATCATTTCCAAACAATATGACATAAAGGGGAAAATACTCACCTACTTTTGTATCTTTTTGGTTGCTTACACTTACGGCCTTGACGCCAATACCAGATATGTTTATACCGCCCTTGCAACCAGCTCTTACAACACTCATTCTCTGTTGTCTACAGTGAATGTCCTACAGTCTGTTTTTGCAGCTGCCTGTCAACCTATTGTCGCTAGACTTTCTGATGTCTTTGGAAGAGTTGAGATTTATCTCGTTTCACTTTTACTATATGTCATAGGAACCATAATCGAGTCTCAGGCAACAACTGTGGAGAGATATGCAGCAGGTGCTGTCATTTATCAGGTTGGATACACAGGAATCATGCTGCTTATTTATATTTTGATTGGTGATTTGTCTTTCCTCAACTGGAGAGTACTGTGCTCCAGCATTCCAGGATTGCCTTTTATCATTAACACTTGGATCTCTGGAGATGTTACCAGCGCAATCGGAATGGATTGGAAATGGGGCATCGGCATGTGGGGAATTATTATTGTCGCGGTTTCTATTCCACTGGTAGGCTGTATGATCGATATGAGAATAAGAGCTACAAAGTCCGGAGAATGGGAGGAGATTAAGCAAGAGAGAACTGATTTACAGAGGCTTGGATGGAAGAAATTTCTAACCGAATTGTTCTGGAAACTGGACTTGATTGGAATCTTGCTCTTGACAGCAGCTTTAGCATTTCTCTTGGTCCCTTTCACTCTAGCTGGAGGTGTACATTCGGAATGGAAAAAGGCAAAGACCTTGGTGCCTATAATTATTGGCATTTTCTTCCTTCCTGCTTTTGTTGTTTGGGAGAAGTTTAGTCCTAATCCTATTGCTCCTTTCAAACTGCTCAAAGACAGAGGGGTTTGGGCATCTCTTATCATTGCATTTGAGATCAACTTTATTTTCAACATGTATGGTTCATACCTTTACACCGTTCTTGTCGTGGCACTCGGTGAATCAACAAAGTCAGCTACGAGAATTACCTCTCTACCATCGTTTGTGTCCGTTATTGTTTGCTTCTTCTTGGGACTGGTCATTACCAGAGTTCGAAAATTGAAGCCTTTTATAATATTTGGAACTTGCCTATGGATGATCTCGCTAGGATTGATGATCCACTATAGGACAGGAACTGCCTCCCATTCAGGCGTTATTGGCTCAATGATCTTGCTTGGTTTCGGTACTGGATTCTTTACAATGCCCAACCAGGCTTCTATTCAGGCATGTACAAAGCATGAGCATTTGGCTGTAATAACTGGATTAATTTACACCGTTTTCAGAATTGGATCAGCTGTCGGAGCTTCGGTTTCCGGAGCCATTTGGACACAAATATTGCCGGAGCAGATCGAAAAGTATTTACCCACTGAGCTCGTTGCTGATGCATATGGTGCACCTTTCACTTTCATTCTGACTTATACTTGGGGCACTGCTGAGCGTCACCAACTTGAGTTGGCTTACAGGTATGTTCAGAAGATCCTGCTGGTCGTCGGTCTTGTGGCTTGTGTTCCTTTGATTGCCTGTGCAGTTCTACTCAGAGATAAGAAGCTTGTCAGTGCACAGAGTTTTGAAGATGCTGAAAAGTATTCTGTTGGCACTTCTGACTCGGATATAGAAGCTTCTAATGGCGACAGGAGGGAGAAGAAATCTTGGTTCAACAAGATCCTAAATTGAACAAACGGTTCTTCTTTTCTGCAACTAGTAAATTGATTTTGTTCTTTAATAATACTTTAATTATAGAAAGCTATGGCTAATTCATGAACTATTACGTTAAAAATAGGACAATATGGCAAGTTGTGCACAAAACAGGACACGAAGAGAAATGTACCTGATGATTAAGTGTTCTATTACAAGGATACTCACATACGCCAGTAACAGTTTGCAAAACAACTTGGACGGCGATTGAGCGTTTCCCTTTTCTAAGCTTGAAGTACCCGGCTCTGCCGTTTAATGATTGATTTCAGAAACTAATGTCTAATTAAAGCAACAAAGTTAAGCATATAAGCACAATCGGTATCCCTGGTACTGGACGCAGGTACGCGAGCGTCTCAGGAATGCTGCGAATGACGCTAAATACAGGAATGGATTTGACACATCCATCCTTGAGCCACAATTAAGAGTCAAAACTATACAAAGCAGTATAGAGAAGTAAATAGTGATCCCCTTCAACCGTAATTAGAGTTGGACAAGCTTTCCGATCCAACGCTCGCATGGATCATCCACCAGAGAGAAAATGCCAACAAGTCACTCCAAGCTTCACACTCCTAAGGCCAAATATGACACATCTCACAAAAGCTAGTAGTGGCAAGACTCTTCGTACCAGCTGGGCGCTGCTGGGCATGCGTGGGAATCAGGTCAGACGACTCCCAGTCCTAGGACAAGCCCAAAGAGCAGGCCACGCCCAGCAAAGCACACAACTGGGGTCAGGATCAGACGGCAACGGCTTTGCCAGAATGCTAGGTGTCCACACAGCAGAACCGTTCCAACCCCAGCCTTCCGGCACTCTGAAACTGGTCGCAAAGAACACAGAACCCAGCGAAAAAGTCCTGAAACAAATAAGCGCCGCCTTTTGGGGAATGCAGTCTGCCACATTGGGAAGGTGACGCGCAGCCATCCTGCAGGTGTATGGGTGTGTGACTCAACTGGGGCATGTTGGCGCAGCAACAGGGCATTCCTATTTATTGAAGCTTTGCCATTAACATTTCCTTCGCTTTTGCTTCTCTTCTCTTCTTCTTCTTCTATTGCTCCTGTTCCCTCTGATATGCTATAGCGAATACTTCCACTGCCCGCTACCACTTCTTTCATCCAACAGCTACGTACAACACTTTCAACTCGTTTATTGTTGACATACCTTTGCTTTCAGATCGACAATTCTTCCGCTTACTCGACACCCACTAATAGCCTATCTATCCGCCAGAAACCTCATTTCGTTACAACTACTAACAACCCCACCACCAACAGCTCTAAGTGTGCAACAGAAGAACAACTATCTGTAAAGTCTCATCGTTATTCAAGGAAGAGTTACTCAGTAATTGAAGCTCTCCTCGTTGCCTTTGGGACGTTCTAGCCCACTAGAGTTTTTGTTACCTCTTATCGCTTGTGCTGCTGCCTACAATCTTTATAAGCTACGCCCTGTGTTTTTATCTTTCTTTTAAACCTGTTTTTGTTCAGCAGTTCTGATTTAATTCTTTCACTCATTTAATTCCTTAAAACCGTATAGCAAGCTATACCCATAAAACTTATAAACACAACCATAAACATTCAGGATACCACATACTGATAAGATGTCCGAATACGAGAACTACAACAACGGTGGACTTCTTAATAACCGCTACCTTAAAGTGGCTGATATTAACGAAGGCACATATGGCATTGTTACTCTTGCAAAAGACATTTCCATTGAATCCGAGAATAACACTGGATTGAACCTTGTTGCTATCAAGTGCCTCGACAAGATTGCAAGCTCCAAAGAAGATGAAGATAGGGACCTTGCAGCGGAAGCGAAGCATGAAGTTAAGATTCTGCAGAAACTTGGTAATCATCCAGGCGTTACTGCTTTGCTGGACAATTTTGAATCAGAAACCAAGTTCTACATGGTCCTCGAATACTGTCCTCATGGTGATATGTATGACCTTCTTCGTGATGGCGATGGCCCTGACACTTGTGAAGACATACTTGACGTCATGTACCAATTGATTGATGTTATCCAGTATTCTCACTCTTTGGGAATCTACCATCGAGACATTAAACCTGAAAACATTATGATTGGTGCTGATGGCAACGTCAAGCTCGGCGACTGGGGTTTAGCTACGGAAGCCAAATTCTCTGGTGACTTTGAAGTCGGTACGGAGAAATATATGGCTCCTGAACTCTGGAATACTGATTTGAACGACTATGATGCTGCCAAGGCAGATATCTGGTCTCTTGGTATCTTTATGCTTGCTTTAACTTTTGGATATTGCCCTTTTCGCACTAGTGTAATGTCCGACAAGTCTTTCAATTCTTTTGCATCTAACCCAGAATTCTTGTATGATCTTTACCCCACTATGACATTCGATACTTACAATGTTGTTCGTGCTGCTCTCGTCGTTGATCCCTATTATAGAAACCTCAGAAAAATGAAGGAGAATCTCGATGATCTTGTGGATCTTACCATCAATGACATTATCAAGGAAGAATTGTTTACCGATAACGCCAACAATACTGATCGCCTCACTTGTTTCAATGATGATGTGGACACAGATGTTGAGTCTGATAGAAGCTCTATTGTTTCGAAAGATATGGCTGAAGGCGTCTTCTGTATGGAAGAGGATGTGCTCTCAAAATCGAACGCTCTTTCCGTCAACTATAACTGCCGTGGTCTCTCTTCTACATCCTCCATTAGTTCTGTTCCATCATTGAGTAAAAGCGCAAACAATGAGTATTCTGGTTTTCTTCCCATCCCATCAAAAAAGCCTGCATTGTCTGGTACTGATTCGGTTCTTTCCTCCTTTAAAATGCCAAAGAGCTGGGCCGATGACGACGATGATGACGATGAGGATCTGGACGAGCTTCCCGACTCTTTGACTGAAAACCTCAACAAATGCTCTGATAACTTGGGCATCGCCGTTACTATTAGAACTCCCAGCTACAACTCTTCTCAAGGACACAATTGCTTTGCTAACAACAAGACTGATGATATCTCCTTATTTTGCTTTACCGGTAAAGGGCACAAACTTCCCTTTTTGAACTTATCTAACGTATCTAATTTATATAGGACGGTTCCTATGCTCGATTCTGAACCGTCTCCTATTGCACCGACAACAGCCAAATTTCCCTCCTACGTTTCCTTTCCCACAAACAAATACAACATCAATTATGAATGGGGAATTGGGTACTGAGTTTGGTACAATGCTTTTCGAGGTTTTTACTTTAGGTTTTTGCCCTCAATTGGCTTTATTTTTAACGAAGAAAGAAAGAATCAACTGGCTTGACTTTGCATTTATATTTATTGCTTTTCCTTTTTTACCCCTCTATTCCCTTTTTTGTTTCTATTTTTTTTCAAGAGTATAAGTTTAACTTTACTGTCATGACTCCTTTATATTACCATCTTTTTTGTTTTTTTTGTATTTTTCTATCCCTCTTGTTTCCACATATTTGGCGTATGGGCTTCATTTATCTTTCTCTTGAAATCACTGTTACCAATTCCCCTTTTTTGTACATTGTAACCAGCTTCTCAGACATTGTGAGCTGGCGTTTAAATACTCATGAAAAAGTTTTTCTCTTTCTTCGACGATCTGGCGTGTAAAACGATTTTGGTAGAAGCAAGTCTGTTCCATGTTTAAAGTTTACCAAACTACTATCAGTTGCAAGCCACTGAAATAAGAGTAGGAAAGTATCCATTTCTATCTACTGAGTTTTTGTTCTCCTCGGAGTTCAGTGCGTATGAGTAATGTATTTATATACGAGGCTGTTAAAAACAAAGGGTTTATAACGTGTCAAAAATGGCGAGAAGCCAGTATCGTCTTCTCCACTTAACATGATGCAATCGTCAAAGAAAATCATAGAAAAATGATCAACATGAAAAGGCGTCTCTCCTTGTAAGGGCCATGACATAATCTCAGGCTAAATCGCCATAGATCCCGATCGTGGCAACCAAAGCAGCCAGACCAGTGATAGCAGCATTGAGATAGGAGTATTTCTCGAGCTCTCGAATGTTGTGTGAGATTGTTTGCTTAGCCAAAGCCGTTTCTGCCTCTCCGGCTGTTGTTTCTCGCTCCTCATCAGAGTTTGAAGAATGAACATCAAGTTCATCGCTGTCCGAAAGACCTTTTCCGAGATCGTTGTAGATCGAGTTATCGAGTTGCGATCTCTCCTCAATGACAGGGGCACTCTTCTTCTTCTCCTTTTTCTGTTTGTGCTCAACCACGGGCACAAAGCTGCTATGTGCAAGGATCGACCTCAGCAGGGGAATAACCCTTAGATAACCTATACCACCAAGTATCGGGATGGTCAAGGATGAGTAGACAAGATAGGGATGTCTGCCCTTTGGAGCGGCCAAGAAAAAGGCGGCCAAGAGAGTCGATAGAGATGTGATTGCTAGTCCAGATCCGACTTTCTTCGCCTGTAGCAACACTTTTTGAAACGAATTCTTAAAATCTATACCTACTGCGTTAGCCTTTATACGAAATAACAAAAGGGAAATCAAAATAACATCGGACCTACGTACCATTGAGCGACGATGTTGAAGCGGCCTCTTTCAATGCAGGCAGAGTAATTGCGGAAAACGACAAGAAGGACCCAGAAAGCAGCCCCAGGGCTGTAGTTCCAATAACCTTGGAGACGACTATGATTTTGCCAGCCATGGTTGTGTGTACGGTTTGTCGGTGACGGATATTGCCAAGCGTCTTTATCCCCAGGTGGTGGCGTCTAGTGGAGAGAGTCTCACCACCCTTATCTCGAAAATGGAGTTTTGGCCCAGGAACCGAGCAAAAAAGCCCAGGACCCCAGGTGTCCGGGTAACTCCACGCGATTTAGACGCGCTGCGCTGCTGACATAAGCCAGATCTGGGCCGGTGGGCGCTGATTGGCGGAGAGGCACCTGCATCGGGAGTCGTGCATGATGACTCACTGTCCAGGTATAAAAGGCTGATTTTTCACCTCCAAGTCGTCTTCTTTTTCACTCCAGCCTCCAATTGCTTCCCCGTACTCCCATCAATTCTATAGCCATGTCTTTCAGAGCGCCAGCTATCCGCCTCGCACGTCTTTCCGCTGCCAGACTCGTCACCAAGCGTGCTTTCACCGGGCTTTCCACAGTGCGCCCAGCTCTTCAGAGGCAATCGTTGACCCCAGTCACAGGTGTCAGGGGTTTGAAAACCATCAACTTTGGTGGTACCGAAGAGGTTGTTCACGAGCGTGCCGACTGGCCCCGTGAGAAGCTGTTGGATTACTTCAAGAATGACACCTTGGCACTTATTGGATACGGCTCACAGGGTTATGGCCAAGGCCTGAACTTGAGAGACAATGGTCTTAATGTCATCATTGGTGTCCGAAAAGATGGCGCTTCGTGGAAGGCTGCCATTGAGGACGGATGGGTCCCTGGCGAGAACCTCTTTGATGTGCACGAGGCTGTCAAGAAGGGTACCATTGTCATGAACCTGCTTTCTGATGCTGCCCAGTCCGAGACTTGGGAGTCAATTAAGCCTTTGTTGACAAAGGAGAAGACTCTGTACTTTTCTCACGGTTTCTCCCCCGTTTTCAAAGACCTTACCAAGGTTGTCCCCCCCACAGACATTGATGTTATTCTTGTTGCACCAAAGGGTTCTGGAAGAACTGTCCGATCTCTTTTCAAAGAAGGACGTGGCATCAACTCTTCCTTTGCTGTCTGGCAGGATGTTACTGGCAAGGCTGAGGAGAAGTCTGTTGCTCTGGCTGTTGCCGTTGGATCTGGTTACGTCTACCAGACCACCTTCCAGAAAGAGGTCTTCTCTGATCTGTACGGTGAACGTGGCTGTTTGATGGGTGGTATCCACGGTATGTTTTTGGCCCAATACGAGGTTCTCCGTGAGAATGGCCACTCTCCTTCCGAAGCCTTTAACGAGACTGTTGAGGAGGCCACTCAGTCCCTATACCCCTTGATTGGAAAATATGGTATGGACTACATGTACGATGCCTGCTCAACCACCGCCCGACGTGGTGCTCTTGACTGGTACCCAGTTTTCAAGAAGGCTCTCAAGCCTGTCTTTGAGGATCTGTACGCCTCTACAAAGAACGGTACTGAGACCCAGAGATCTCTCGATTTCAACTCTCAGTCTGATTACCGTGCCAAGCTAGAGGAGGAATTGGTGACCATCAGAAACATGGAGATCTGGAGAGTTGGCAAGGAAGTTAGGAAACTGAGACCTGAGAACAACTAAACAACCTTTTTTTATTAACTGCTTTACAACAAAAAAAATTGTTCATACGCTCATGGCTTTTGTGGTCTCAATGAATGGCCCATTGCCGGCTGTGTCTCTCATCTGTTTTTCTCTCTGTTATTGTTCTATAGTACTTTTTTAGCTTATGTAAATATCTTTCCCCTCATTTTCAACGTTGAATTGAAGTAGGGAGAGACGGGGTTAATATTGAAAAATAAAATTTTAAAGATAACGCATGAATGAATAAACAATGATCTATGAAACAGTAACTAGTTGAAAGGTTCAAATTCAGTATTTTTCTGATCCAAGTCAAAGTAAGCGCGTAGATACGGCAAATCATCTACTTCCAAACTAGGAAAGACATGTCACAGTGCCTGTGTTTGCTTACTAACGTGTATATTTCATACCGGAGATATCCCGGATACTGAGAGACTCGGCCCAAATATGTCACTGTAGGCCGGGTAATTGTAGATTGAAAACTGTGAAGAGTATTAACATTTCATTTTAGTTTTGCTTCAACCAGATCTTTAATACTACTACAAATATGGCTGTTGGCAAGAACAAGAGACTTAGCAAAGGAAAGAAGGGATTGAAAAAGAAGGTTGTTGACCCTTTCACCAGAAAGGACTGGTTCGACATCAAGGCACCCTCAACTTTTGAGAATAGGAACGTTGGCAAGACACTAGTTAACAAATCCACCGGTTTGAAAAACTCCAGTGATGCCCTCAAGGGCCGAATCATAGAGGTGAACCTTGCTGATTTACAAGGACAGGAGGACCATTCTTTTAGAAAAGTCAAGCTCCGTGTTGATGAAGTCCAGGGCAAGAACTTGCTCACGAATTTCCATGGGTTGGACTTTACCTCAGACAAGCTCCGTTCTCTAGTGAGAAAATGGCAAACTTTGATCGAGGCCAACGTTACTGTAAAGACCACAGACGATTACTATCTCAGAATTTTTGTCATTGCATTTACGAGAAGACTACCGAACCAGATCAAAAAGACAACGTATGCACAATCCTCCAAGATTCGCCAGATCAGGAAGAAGATTACGGAAATTGTGACGCGGGAGGTTTCTTCAGCTACACTCGCTCAGCTCACTGCTAAACTCATTCCAGAAGTAATTGGACGTGAGATTGAAAAATCCACCTATGGAATTTATCCATTGCAGAATGTTCATGTTCGAAAAGTCAAACTGCTGAAACAGCCCAAATTCGACCTTGGAGCTCTGCTTGCTCTCCATGGAGAAGGCTCTTCAGAAGACACTGGGAAGAAGGTTAACAAGGAGTTTAAAGAAAGAGTTTTAGAATCTGTTTAAAAGTTCATACACACGATCATATATGTTTTAGTAGTAATTTTCAACGAAATCAAAAAAATGGATGTTAATGTAAAAATCATAAATGTGAGACAACGTACCACTAGTAAATTTGTATCATCATCTTCTTATTTATACACCAATTGTCTCAGTGAAAACTATTATTAATCGTTTTATCGTTTAACCAAGGATTTGTATTGACTATTTGGCAAACCGAAAGGGGCAAATTTAATGCTGTCCTTTTTAAATAAATATAAATACTTTCACTCCAGAGAAGCTGTGCGTATATATAAGTGCTCAGTTTTAATATTTTTTTCTGTTTTTCAAAAATAAAAATGCAAAAAAGTGGGAAAAAAACATGCCCTTCAACGCAACATTTGATATTCACAACGAGAAACAAACAAACAAACAAAAAGAGATGTGGAGTGCCTCTTGATAGGTTGCTTAGTACACACGCTTTCCGGGTGGGACGGTTTTACATTCATTAGGGTCCAAAGTCTCACTGATGACAGGTCTGTAGTCGAGTTCAATCTCCTCACCGGGCTTGTGCTGCCATGAGAGTGTGTGTTTCATCCATTCAACATCGTCTCTTTCAGGGTAGTCTTCTCTGGCATGAGCACCACGAGACTCTTTCCTGGCAACGGCCGAATATGCGGTTTGCATGGCACAAGTCAACAAGTTTTGTAGTTCCAAGGCCTCGACCAAATCACTGTTCCAGATCATTGATCTATCGGTGATGCCAAGCTCGGGAAGTGTTCTATCGACAGCCGTAATACCTCTAACGCCGTCTTCCAGGGACTCCTGGGTTCTGAAGACGGAAACATCTGTCTGCATAACCTTTTGCATTGCCAATCTAATTTCAGCAGTTCTCTTAGGACCAGAGGAGTTTCTAACTTTATCAAAGTTCTCAATTGATTCGTAGCCCAAGTTCTCTGGAGCAGGGTCGTGTGGCTTACCTGGCTCAAGCTTACCTGCCACAGTGTGGGCAACAGCACGACCAAAGACAACCAGATCCAAAAGAGAGTTGGCACCAAGACGGTTAGCACCATGGACAGAGGGGGAAGCAACTTCACCACAGGCCAAGAGACCAGGAACGATAACGTCCTTGCCGTTTTCGTCAATTGTCAAAGCCTCACCAGTCCATTTTGTTGGAATACCACCCATATTATAGTGGACAGTGGGGAGAATTGGAATTGGTTCCTTTGTCACATCAACACCTGCAAAAATGGCAGCGGTTTCTGAAATTCCTGGAAGACGCTCATGTAGCACAGCAGGTGGTAGATGGGATAGTTGGAGGAACATGTGATCCTTCTCAGGACCGACACCTCTTCCTTCTCTGATTTCCATAGTAATGGCACGGGAAACAACATCTCGAGAAGCCAAATCCTTAGCGCTGGGAGCATATCGCTCCATGAATCGCTCACCTTCGGAGTTGACCAAGTAACCACCCTCACCACGGGCACCTTCTGTAATCAAACAGCCGGATCCGTAAATACCAGAGGGGTGGAACTGAACAAATTCCAAATCTTGCTGGGGCAGACCAGCTCTTGTGACCATGGCGTTACCATCACCAGTACAGGTGTGGGCAGAGGTACAAGAAAAGTAAGCTCTTCCGTATCCTCCAGTTGCAAGGACAGTTTCATGGGCTCTGAAACGGTGGAGAGTTCCGTCTTCTTCATTATAGGCCATGACACCGATACACTTTCCATCCTGCATCAACAAGTCCAGAGCAAAAAACTCAATGAAAAACTGGGTGTTATGTCTTAGAGACTGGCCATACAGACTGTGGAGAAGAGCATGTCCGGTTCTGTCAGCAACGGCACAGGTTCGGTAAGCCTGGCCACCTTTCCCGTAATCCCTTGATTGACCACCAAAGGCCCGCTGGTAAATTCTTCCTTCTGGAGTTCTGGAAAAGGGGACACCGTAGTGCTCCAATTCGATAATTGAGTCCGGAGCCTCTCTGGTCATATAGTGAATAGCATCCTGGTCACCTAGCCAGTCAGAACCTTTCACCGTATCATACATGTGCCAATGCCAGTCATCCTCGTGCATGTTACCGAGAGCAGCATTAATACCACCTTGGGCAGCAACAGTGTGGGATCTGGTTGGGAAAAGCTTGGAGATACAAGCTGTTTTGTAACCGGAGGAAGCCAGACCAAAAGCCGCTCTGAGGCCTGCACCACCAGCTCCAACGACCACGCAGTCATATTCATGGTCAATAACGTGGTACTTTTTCGAAAGCAGGGAGGAGGCATCTTTCCCCTTGGGGATCTCGTTGGAGATGATTTTTCGTGCGACAGCCGACGAGTGGAAAGCGCGATTTGCTGCGCCAGCCGTTAGGGAAGCAAACCTGCTTCGTGAAAACGCCTTTAGCATCGTTAGAGACTGATAATACAGGGCAAACAGAGAGAAACGGGGGAGGGTTTCACGGGGGGAAGAAAGAGGAAGGGAAAAAGAGAGGGATTAAAGCGAACGAAGAAAGGTGTATTAATTGGGTGGGGGACAGAGCCAGTACTACGAGGTCCGGGTAACGCCAATCCAGCGAAATCTGGGGAGAGCGAGCAGCCAATGGGCTCGCGCCCATAGCCAGGTTACTAATCTGGGCAGCCGCTTTGGTGCGCGAACTCCGACAAAAGTCCGAAAAAGCGAGACGAAAGGAACAAAAGAGTCTCCGGGTCGGCAATTGGGAGCTGTTCTCCGCTTTTGGGTGGGCGGGATTTGCATTGGCGCTGGGCAGGAGCGGTTTGAATCTTCAGTGCTCCAGCTCCAGGGCCCCGTGGACCCGGCCCGTGTGCTCTGGCTGCCCGCTTGGCACCGGCCCCAGGTCCAACGACCCAGGTCCAACGACCCAGCAGCCTCCACGGCGGTGACTCGCTGCGAACGGAGCAGCGAGAACGGCAGACACCCGTGCACCCACCATCGGGATGTCCCTGTTCACGTGACAGGGGTTTCAAAGTTTTTCAAGGCCCGGAGGTCAGAGTACGGGACGAGCAGAGAATGGCAACAGAGGAAACTAAATGCTAGCGCTTGCTTTGCTGTCTGATCTGATTCGGCTCACTCCAGACACATTTGATACAGATACAAAGGAGGCTTTGGAATATGAGATAAACAACAAGTATGCAAACAAGGTCGTACTTAACGTTGGATTCTGTATCCACATGTATGACCTGCTAAAAAGTGATGATGGTTTGATCAAGCCTGGAGATGGATCTATCTTTATTAAGAGTATGTGTATGAATGCATTTGGTGTATGGGTTATCGCAACTAACTGTTGGAATCCAGGTACTTTTCGGATGATGGTTTTCAAGCCCTTTATCGGTGAGGTACTTTTAGGATGGATTTCCGAATGTCTACCCGAGGGGATAAAAGGTATATTCATAAGAAGATCTAGAGATACAGACCGAGAGAACAAAATATTGACGCAATTGGCATCAGTGAAACTAGGGTTTTTCGAGGATATTTTCATCCCGAGGCATTTGCTTTTTGAAGGATGCGAATAGTATGTTTCAATTTTCAATATTTTTTCTCTATATTTTTTAGTGTTTGCCCCTAACACCTCCTTTCAGCGATGAGAATGAGAAGACTTGGCTTTGGAGAACAGAAGATCAGGATTTGTATTTGGACGTGGACGAAAAGATTCGATTCAGAGTGGAGGAAGAAATATTCAATGATGTTAAACCTCAAGGTCCAAGATCACAATTAATGACCGAAGAAGAAATAGAAGAGGAAAAACAGAAACGACCTCCATCATATGCTCTCATTGGATCTTGTGATGCTGATGGAATGGGTCCAACAAGTTGGTGGGATTGAATACATTTACGCAAGTCTCAAAAAGTTATTAGTTTATAAAATGCATCTAGCTTTCATTCACAACAGTATATATCTTTCTCTCTAATTGTATTGCATGTATTGAGAGGTACTACTGAACTTCAAATTGCCCTTGATAACCTTCTCAACAGATGCTAAAAAGTCCTTTTCCGTGGCAACTTTTCTCCTTGCCCTAATTGCAAACATGCCGGCCTCCGTGCACACAGATCGTAGTTCAGCTCCTGTGCTATTTGGACACAACCGTGAAATGAGCTCCCAACGGATATCCCTATCAACTGACATACTCTTTGAATGAATCCGGAAAATGTTTGCGCGGCCCTCCAAATCAGGTAAACTGAATTCCACTTTCCTGTCAATTCTTCCAGGTCTCAACAAGGCTGGATCCAACGTGTTGGGTCTGTTTGTTGCAAACATCACCTTGATGTTACCACGAGGATCGAAACCATCAAGTTGGGTAATCAGCTCCAACATGGTTCTCTGAACTTCGTTATCACCACCTGCACCATCATCGAATCGAGCTCCGCCAATGGCATCCACTTCATCGAAAAAGATAATACAGGCTTTTTTGGTGCGAGCCATCTCGAATAGTTCACGAACCATTCTTGCACCTTCACCCACGTATTTTTGTACCAACTCAGAGCCAATTACTCGGATAAACGTAGCATCTGTTCGATTGGCAACGGCTCTGGCACATAGAGTTTTACCGGTACCTGGTGGTCCATACAATAATATACCCTTTGGTGGGTCAATTCCCAACTTTGTGAATCGCTCTGGTGACAAGAGTGGCAACTCGACAACTTCCCTAAGCTTTTCAATCTGTTCTTTACATCCGCCCACATCACCATAAGTGACATCTGGCTTCTCCTCCACGGTCATCATCGTAACTGAAGGGTCGATCTTGGGCGGTAGCGGTAATTGGATTTCGTACTTGTTTCTGTCCACACCCACTCGCATTCCTTCCTCGATATCTGTTGGACTGACACGTTCGCCGAGACCAACCACAAACTTTGCAATCTGTTTGATGTTGATTACATACTTTGATCGTTCATTCTCATTGTCACTTTCCAGAATCTTGGTGCATCTGGCCACTTGTAACGATTGCTCTTCGCTCATCCTCTGTTTGTCAGCTTTGACATCCCATAAATGAAGTGGCGCAAGACCAGTATCCGATTCCTTGATACCGACTTTTTCCTTAATCTTGGCCTCAATCTCTTTCAAATCTTTCTCAATGACTTTTAAACGTGAGCCATAAGGTGCCGCTCCATAAGTTTTCAGAACTTGGATATCTCCTTCTGATAGTGGTACTACCTTTGTGTCATCTTTTTCCTCATTTGCAGGAGCCTTGTATTTCTCCCAATCGGCTTTAGGTGGCATACTTGTTTCAATATATTACTGAGCTGAAAAATAGGAAACACAATCAAAGTCTGGAAGAATAAAAGCCAGAGAGAGATGCCAATTCTTAGTTTGATGTAAAGAGTGTAGTGGCGAAATGGCGGATGGATGTCGATGCCCACGGGGTTGATGCAGTTATGCCATCAAAGAAGCCATATATATAGTTAGATTTTCTTTTCATTTAATTCCTCCTATAAGAACATAATACACATAGAATAGAGACACAAGTAAAATGAGACAAATGGCTGCTAGAAAAAGGACTATAGCACCTAAAAAGCCAATCACAACCACTATGCCACCTTTTCCAATTGCATTTTCTAGATTACCAAAAGCATTCTGATGACGACTCTGTTCAAACACAGAAACAATTGATTGAGAAGGGGGCTGATCATCCACCAGCCTAATCACAGATTCTGTGTCAGAAACCCGGTCCTTATCTAGAATGTTCTTCAAAGTATTGGTTATCGGCGCTGCGATGGATCCTGGAAGAACAGAAGATTGGTAACTTGGATATCTTTTATCAGTGTCGCCCACAACCTGAAAGCTTTTCAGCGTTGCACAGAGTCTATAAATGTATGGTTTTGTAATTGCCCCAGAAGCTGTTTTGGAAACTCTTTTCAACTGTAACCCCAATACGCCATACCCAATAATGTTGGACCCAACCCGTGTCACAAAATCATCTAATGTCCCCGCAGAGCTTGGTGCTAGATTGCTATCTGTAGTCAAGTAAACGTTTAAAGGATCCTTGGGGAGTCGAACGGGTATCCATGCGTACTCTTTTGTGCATGTTTCGTGGTTGGTATCAATCTTTTGATATTCTGGTGAAGCCCTACGTAGAATCTCGAGCAATTGCGTCCATAGGGTAACGGGGATACCAACCGTAACATGTGTTTTCAAATAGTCATATTTTGACCCCAGTGTGTTTGAAACTTCATGTTCGTGTCGTAGGTTTTGCCATGAGCTGAATCTTTTCAACGTTTCGCTGTTTAGTGATTGTCTGGAGCTTGATCTTCGAATACTCGTTGAAGCAGCACTGGGGGGCACTGGAAGAGTGAGATCCTGTCCCAGGAAAAGTTCCTGTTCGCGAGAAGTGAATTCAATGACAAGGTCTCGAAAAGGAACAAAGATGGAGGTATCACCACCTGGATAAATTAGACTAATGTCTCGAGATACCACTTTCCCCTGAGATTCCGGAGAAATGTTTTCGGATTCAGAAACGTTTCGTTCTAAAGAAGAGGACATTTTGAGACTGTTTAACAATTCATGCTCTGCTTGTGAAAGCCATGCATTTTCCAAAAATTTCACTCTCCCTTGGTTGTCGATCGATAGGTATTCCCCATTGCCAATTGCATTCTGTGTAGAATGTGTTGTATGGTCCATTTTCTTGATAATACTTGGGAAGGAATGAGGTGCACTGAGAGAGTTTGTCTCAAAGCTGAAGTGTTTTGTATAGACTGTGTGGAAGAAATGACGGGAGTTGTTGATCTTTGTCTCAAGCTAGTCTTACCCACTTGTAAACTCCAGTAGTTCCGACATTCCTGTGATTTACGTTTTATATATAGGTTAAACTTTTTTAGGCTCTGGTGCAGTTGCCTACTACTGTATTGTAAGGCGCCTACCCATCTCTTAGGTTCCGTTCAAAGCCCAAAGATTAAGAACAGTAGAAAGGGATTCAAGAGAGTTGAGAACAGACTTGCAAGACGTCAATGTCAAATTCCACATTTCCTATTGCTATACGAGCATCTAATATTTCTTTTCAGGATTGGCTCTTTTTTTGATGCGCTGTACTATTGCGCCATGAAGGGGACTATTTTTGACAGCGAGCAAAGGTCAGCTAGGCTTGGAATACTAGGGCAGAAAGAAGCAAGCACTGTAGCGTGACAATACAGTTCCCAAGTGTCAAAACTTTGTTCCTGAACCCAACCCAACTGGAAAAAGAAAGACGAAGACAAGAAAAGGGCAGCAGCTTTTTACAATAAAAATGAAAGACGTCACCACTTTGTAATCCTTATCTCGTCCTCCGCATGACTGGTGATTTCAGATAAGAGATCCAAAATTACGAATCGGTTGGAAGTGCCGATGAGCAGAATCTCCATGGATCGTCGTCACAAGGTTGATGATCATCTGCAGACGTTTTTCTTTTTAACTAGCATCGTCTCTCACTTTTGTGTGGGGTTCTTCTTTGTTTTACAAGGTGGTTAACACGAGAAATAGTCCATGTAGAGACCTGATAAAAAGGACCACCATTTTTAACCCCACATTAAGCGCTTATTACCAACCACTAAAACCCAGCAGATATGGAGCCATCGTCAAGAAGCGAAAGACGCATGTCTATTTCAAATCCTCCAAACCAACACAGCTCCAGAATGCTTTCCGAAGTTTTGGAGAGACAAGTTCCAAGGCCTTCTTCGCCTTCGAGGCGACTTAGGATGAGTCTCGGTATACCAAACAGTTATCAATCGAGTGTTTCCGGAACACCAACAACGAGCTTCAACGAGCGGTCTCGATCCAATCTGGACATTGCCTCTATGACCTACGGTATTGAAATCCCCCAGAGTCAAAGAGGAACTTTTGAAAGTGAGGCACCACTCTCAAGATCGTATCTCTCTATTGGTCAGAGTAGTTATGTACCGTCAATCTGCTCCATAGATGCGCTTAATCCCGATCCCGAAGTGATCAAAACGGTAGGCAGACATTTGGCAAGGGAAGAAAACCAAAAGGATACCAGTTCACAATTTGATGATGATTTTGATTCTCTTCAGTTTCAAGGTGGTGATGTGACTCGAAGTCTTTATCGATGGCATCTTAATGAGAATCGGCGCTTAGGCATAACCAGATCGAAATCATTCGTGGGATCAATACAAAAGGAAGATGAACAAGAAGCGCCGATATCCGTTCAAGAAATAATGGTTCCTGGTGGATTTCGAAGAAGTTTCATGCTACAACAGGGGAATCGTATTCAAACGTCTTTTTGGACTAGAAATTTTATCGAGTTTTTAACATTATATGGCCATTTTGCAGGTGAGAATCTTGAAGAAATAGAAGACAAGGATGATGATGATGATGATGGAGGTAGTTCTTTTGACACGTTTGAGGTTGATGAAGAGACCCAACTCATGATTGGGAATAGAATGACTTCTAATGGCGATTCAAAGAAACTTGTTTCGGAGACTGGTGCCGTAATGCTTCTTCTTAAAAGTTTTGTCGGTACGGGAATTTTATTCCTACCTAAAGGATTTTTAAATGGAGGGATACTGTTTTCATTTTGCACACTTGTTTCAACTGCATGTTTATCATACTGGTGTTTCTTACTATTGGTGAATACCAAAGTTGCTACTGGTGTGAGCAGTTTTGGTGACATTGGAGGACAAGTTTATGGTCCCACGGTGAGGGTTATGATTTTAATATCCTTGGTACTTTCTCAAGTTGGATTTGCCTCGGCGTATATTGTTTTCACTTCGGAGAATTTACAAGGGTTTATTTCGGCAATAACTGAAGGGAATTATACGTTTTCAGTAACCACGTTGATATGGTCCCAGTTGGTTGTTTTCATACCGCTTTCCCTAATTCGAAACATTTCAAAATTGTCAGGAGCAGCTTTGATTGCTGATTTTTTCATTCTTCTTGGAGTTTTATATCTCTATTGCTATAGCGGTTACACAATCTCATCACAAGGAATTGGGAACATCCGACTGTTTAATCCTGAATCCTGGACGCTTTTCATTGGAACTTGTATATTCACATATGAAGGAGTTGGTCTACTAATTCCAATTCAAGAGTCGATGAAACACCCCAACAAGTTTAATCCTGTTTTAGGGGGAGTAATGATTGGCATAACAATTTTGTTTGTCTCTATTGGAGCTCTTTGTTACAGTGCATTTGGGTCAGAAACCCAAACTCTGGTACTACTAAATTTACCACAGGACAACAAGTTTTTGAACGGTATTCAACTATTGTATTCTTTGGCTATATTGTTGAGCACTCCATTACAACTATTTCCAGCGATTAGAATTTTGGAGAATGGAGTTTTCACAAAAAGTGGTAAATATGACAATGGTGTGAAATGGTCCAAGAATTTGTTTCGTGCTCTTATTGTGATGGGATCAACGACAGTGGCATGGATAGGATCGAATGATTTGGATCGATTTGTTTCACTTGTTGGGAGCTTTGCATGTATTCCTCTCATCTATATCTATCCACCTTTACTGCATTTCAAATCATGTGCTGAGACGAAAACATCAAAAAGTTGTGATTTTGCAATTGTTATGATTGGCATTGTGATGATGGTTTACACGACTGTACAAACGTGGTCTACTTGGGGTAATTAGACAAAAAATAGAGTAATATATGGCTCATAAACACAAGTTTTTAGTTTGATTTATCAGATTTACTCTGCTCCTGTTCCCATTTTTGAACAATTTCATCAATTTTTTTCGAAGCCCATGAGAAGCGTGGGTTTATAAGAAAAGGTCTTAGGTCATATCGATTATCATCAGGAGAGTACTGTTCCGCATGGTATGAAGGAGTAAGCACGGTTTGTTTATGTCTATTCACCGCATAATAAAAGAAAAACCTTTTCACTTTGATTGCGACTTCCGCGGGGGTCATTTTCGGAGTCCATTCATGATACAATTTCACAAACATACTATAAGGACCACATTTGGCAACTTTGCGAAGTCTCCCAAATATCGAAAGTTCATCATAGGTCATTCCCATGTCTCGTTCATCTGACTGGACATAGTCCTTTGTAATTGGTTCGAGTTCTGCAGTGGGGACAGCAGTTAGGAAATCCTGGAGGATGGGGAGTTCAAACTCTTCTTTTGCAAAAGCGATAAAACTTTTCAAATCAGTTTTGGAAATGCCACCTATTGGGTTGATATCAGCACTGGAACAATCGTATTTTGTCAAGTATCCTCTTAAACATTCATCTACATTTGCACTTCCCAAAACCAAAAGTCCACCACCGGATTTCCTTCCCCTGACCCAGGGTAAAAGCTGTGCGAACAGATAGGCAAGTACCATTCGAAGTCGGGCCTGAATATTTTGCAAAGCAAGGTTTTCGGTATCCGATCCGCCAAAAATCCTAAACATGGGTCGTTTCCCCGTAACGACTTCAAAAAGATTGCGGACGGCGTATACCACGGCGTCCATGTTGAGGTCTGAATGGTAGGCGCCAATGTCTGTTGCGAGCTGTTTCGCACGGGATCGAGTATCCTGGGACGAATTCTCCGTTCCCATGAAACAGGTATGGAAAATGCGATTACAGAATTCTTTAGGATCTGTGGGGACGTAATCCGAGGTTTGACTCAAGCCCGCAACGGTTCTAGCATCGGATATGACCTGGGTGTTACCGTCTTTCGCAGCAGCGACAACGAGGCGACACATTGAGAAGACAATGACGGAGGTGGCACAGCTGTCTATGCCTCCGGACAAGGGGATGAAGAAGCCGGCGGCGCGACATCTTCGGAGATAGTCCCATAGCCAGCAGGCGGGACCATATGCGATTTCTTCTTCTGGGGAGTGATAGTGGATGGCAAAGGGTTTCGAAGGCACGACGGTTGGGTCGAAAGTGAGATGGGGGCTTGACAAATGAGCTCCTTCTGCTCGGATTCGATGGTATGAAGAAAGGGTGGTTGAGCTTTGGAGTCCATGGGACATTGAAGAGCGATAGGCTCGCACGTCCTCGAGATCCACAGTAGCGGTGATAACCTCGACATCATCAAGCGAGAATTGGGAGCCTTGGGCGACGACTTGGCCGTTGAGAACGATAAGCGCACATCCGTCATAGTAGAGTCTATCACCATCGCATCCGCGCTGGTTTGCGTACAAGTAGATTCCTCCACATTTCGTGGTGGCCTCAGTTATCAAATTAAGTCTCGTATCCAGTTTTCTCAATTCATGATGACTACCACTTGAATTTGTGAAGATTTCGACTCCATCCAATGCCATTGCAATATGGGGACTTTGAGGAGTGAACAATTCTTCACAGGTTTCCGCGCCGATGACAGTATCCATGGTGGAAACAACAGCGTCACCAAAGTCCACAGTTGATTGATCTGTGATTCTTTGAATGATTCGTGGTAGGGTATACTGTTCAACATGTCTTGGACGGGCCCAAGGAGTGAAATATCGCATTTCTCTATAGTTCCCATCATTTGCAAGCCAGATTTTTGGTCTGATGAAAAGGATTTTCCTATTATAGGACAAGATTCTGCAATTGTAATGGACGTTTTTATGGATTATGGGCATCCCCACATCCAAAAGAATGTCTGTGGAATCTTTATGTTCCAAGATTTGGGCATACATTTCCCAGGAATGGTAGTAAGTATCACCTTCGAGAAAGTGATCCAGGCATCCATAACCGGTGATTTCGAGTTCGGGACCGACTCTGAGAGTTGCACCCCGTTGCTTTGCGATACGGATGCTTTCGAGGATGCGATCGCGGTTTCCTTCGAAATCGAGGGCCCATTGGTTCAGGTTACATGTGGCCAGAGTGACAAAATGGCCCATTGTTGAAGGTGCTTACTTGGTTTGGTGGTGGGAGTGGAGGGAGGACTTGGGTTGGTTGCTTGCAGTAGCAGCAGTAATAAGCAGCAACAGCAGTAGCAGAAGTCTTTCGTACCGGTACCGCCCTCACTTATTCTTTCCACTTTTACACACATTTGGACCGGTTCTTTTTGGGATTTATCACCAGCCCGAAGAAACAGTGGATTTGAAGAAGGGATTGATACGAGATGAAGAGCGGGACCAAGAGTTTTACGATTGTGATCAAGCTGGGTGTGTACATTTTTTTTTTTTTTTTTTTTCATTTTGTCCCCAGTGGATTTGGAACTGATCTTCGAAGCAAGGGATATAGACTAGACTAACAAGATTACAGGCACATCGAGTCTTTGCGATGAGGTTACAAGGGAGTCGCGAATCGCGAACATGTCGCAGATCGTGGAGACGATAGTCAAGTTGCGGCGGGAGGGCCACCAGGTGGTTGTGGTATCGTCAGGGAGTATAGCGGTTGGGCTCAAACGGGTAGGGTTGAAGAAGAGGCCCAAGAAGCTGTCGTCTGTGCAGGCGCTGGCGGCGATCGGGCAAGGCCGGCTGATCGGGCTTTGGGACGACCTGTTCCGGCAGATGGACCAGCCGATTGCGCAGATTCTGTTGACGAGAAACGATATCGTGGATGTGAGTATATAGTATAGTGTAGATGGAGATGGTGAGTCAGACACTAGGTGTAACTAACCAACCTCCCCGGACAGCGAACCCAATATCTGAACGCGGCCAACACGCTGCACGAGCTGCTCCAGATGGACGTGGTGCCCATTGTCAACGAGAACGACACGCTGTCCGTGCACGAGATCCGGTTCGGCGACAACGACACGCTGTCTGCGATCACGGCGGGCATGATCAACGCGGACTTTCTGTTTCTGATGACGGACGTGGACTGTCTGTACACGGCGAACCCGCGGACCCACCCGGCGGCGCGGCCCGTGGTGGTCGTCGACGACGTGGCCGCCGTGGCCTCTGCGGGCGTGGACACCTCCTCCGCGGGCAGCCAGGTCGGCACCGGCGGCATGACCACCAAGCTGATCGCCGCGGAGCTGGCGACCAGCGCGGGCGTGACGACCGTCATCACCAGGAGCTCGGTGCCGGGGAATATCCGCGCCATCGTGGACTACGTCTCGGGGGTCCATGGTGCCCATGGGGCCCTTGGGCACCATGGGCATGGGCAACATGTTGGCAGGGACATCCGCCCAGGAACGCCAGACCCCCAGAGCACGGCTGCTTCACCAGCTACACCAGCGACACCGCTGGCACCGCCGGCACCAGCTTCACCAACAACCCCCCAGAGCTTCGAGGCCCAGCAGGTCCGCGAGGCCACCGCGCTCCGTGAGCTCGGCGTGCCGCTGCACACGCGGTTCCTGCCCCAGGCCCATCCCATCAAGGACCGGCACTTCTGGCTGTTGCACGGGCTCAAGTCGCACGGGGCGCTCTACATCGACCGCGGCGCCTACGAGGCCCTCACGCGCAAAGACAAGGCCGGCCTGCTGCCCGTCGGGATCGTGGGGCTCTCGGGCTCCTTCCACGAGTCCGAGTGCGTGTCGCTCCACGTCCGTGGCAGCCCCGACCAGGCCCCCGACCAGGCCCCCGACCAGTGTGTGGGGCGCGCTCTCGTGAACTACTCGTCGGCGGCCATCGCGCAGATTCGCGGCAGAAAGAGCTCTGAGATCGAGGCCATTCTGGGCTACGCAGACTCGGAGTACGTGGCCCACAGAGACAACCTGGCCTTTTTCCCCGGTACGCACTAGCTCCATGGGCTCGCACTGGCTCCATGGGCTCCTTCTTCTCCGTTGCAAACCGCCACTCCCCGCAGCGTCTCCGCTCTGGCGTGTCGGAGCCCGTCGCGGAGAAGTTCGCTAGCCTGGCTTTATATACCGTGTAGCTCCGCCCGGAGGTTCGTTTTTTTTTTTAATTTTCGTTTTTCTTCAACGGTAGCACCTCCCTCCGTACACCCCTCGTATTCTGTTCTCCCGGAAGTTCGCAGCACCATGTCCCGGCTCCACGTCTCCTCCTCCTCCTCCAGCTCTTGCTTCCACGCCCTCGGCCTGTCTCGTCTCGCCCTCGCCAGCATGTTTCCCAGCTCAACCAGTGCCGGCGCCTCGTGCGGACCCTCCAACGCTCTGCAGAACTTCCAAAAACATGCCTCTGCTGACTCTAGCCTCCAGCAGGACGCGAGGGCCAGGGCAACCTTCAGAGACAGCTCCCAGTTCCAGTCCAGGGCCCGCTTCGATGCCAATCTCGATCGTGATTTCGCCCAGTTCGGCTCCCAGGCCCAACCCCACAACATGTTCGACATGGCATCGTTACAACATAACCATCTACAGTCTCAGCCTGCTGCCCGTGCTCAAGAACAGACCCAGACCCAGACCCAGACCCAGAATCAAAGCCAGGACATGCAGTGGGCCCAGGACTTTGCAAAACTCCAGATCAACAGTCAGCAGCAACAACATCAACAAAGCAATGGGTGGCAAAGAGACTTCTTGGCCAGCCAACAACAACAACAACAGCAACAGCCCACAACTTCACCATTCTTCATAAGCCGACCCGCAATTATGCCCAACTTAGCACATTCCCAGACCATGTTTCAACAGCAACACCCACCCGTCTCCGCAGAACGACAATCACAAGCCATTTTCGAAGAGGCTTTTAGTAAAGTTGAGGCCGCCGTCAGCAAAGTTGAGCCGAAACAGGCCCCGGAACCCGTGCTCGCTCCAGTGGAAGCAAAAGAACCCCAGTCGTCTAATGTCGTGCCTAACCAGACAAACCACGACGCCGAGGCCTTTTCCCAACTTGCCCAAAAAATTGCAAACAATTTGGAATCTGACAAGTCTGAAAAGTTCCAACAGAGCAATTTCCTAATGTTGATGAAACAGATTGCAAGTAAAGAGGTGAAGATGAATGAAGAAGGTTCAAAACTGGTTTATTCCAAAGATGGTCAAAGTATTCGACAAGAAGACCAAAACCAAAACCCAACTCTTTCTTCATCAGGAAAGCAAAAGGCACAGGATCTGACCAGTCCCTTGACTACAAACGAAACTGCAAACAGACTAGAGGATCCACTAAAGTACTTTGATGCATCTGGACTCTCGGATACAGACTTTTTGTCACCTTTCCAAATGGCCACTGCCACTGGTCATAATATCCAACCCCGCCACTGGGACGAAGTTTATGAAGACTATCAGAACGATCCAAACATATCCGTAAATGCAGGAAATGGAATGAGATCGAGTCATTGGGATCAAGTTTATGATGATTATCACAAGGATTCAAATATATCTGTAACAACTGAAAACACTACTTCAAATACAACTGCAAAAGCCAGCCATTGGGATCAAGTTTATGAAGATTACCAAAATGATCCAAATATATCTGTAACAACTGAAACCACAACCCCTAATACAACTGCAAAAGCAAGCCATTGGGATCAAGTTTATGAAGATTATCAAAACGATCCAAATATATCAGTCACCACTGACAACACAATGAAATCGAAACATTGGGATCAGGTTTACGAAGATTATCAAAAAGATCCAAACATTTTCTAAATTCAAATCAAAGAATATTTTTGTACGTTGTTTAGTTTAGTTTAGTTTAGTTTTGTTTTGTTTTACCGTTATGCCTGTCTCAAGACTTTTATGTTCATATGTTTAGGATGTGGGGAAAGAAAGTTAAATAAAATATAAAATATAAAAAAAAAAGAAACATTTATAAAGACCAGTCACTTTCACTTAAAAAGCCCATCATAAAAAAACTCATAAAACAGGTAATTACAACTTCTTGCCTGCTTCAAATGCCGCAATTCTTCCAAAAACAACACATTCCAATAAAGATGAACCGCCCAATCTATTCGCACCGTGAATTCCTCCAGATACTTCTCCAGCGGCCCATAACCCTTCAAAAACACTATCGTCTTTCTTAACCACCTGGGCATTCTCGTTTATCCGTAATCCTCCCATAGTAAAGTGTAACACGGGCGTGATCTTGCCAACGTAGATAACTGTCTCGGGATCAAGATCAAAAGGCTTTGCAGAGAAAAACTTGCGACCATAGGGATCCACAGCGTCTCCTTTAACGTAACTGTTGTACGTTTTAAGTTCCAATGTAAACTCTTCAAGAGAAATCCCCAACTCTTGTGCGTATTCTGCCACTGTACTAGACTTCATGAGTTGTTTCTTTATGTAGAAATCAACATGACTTTTCAACACTTCGTAAGCATCCTGGGGCAATACAAGATTAATGATTCTGTCCTTGTCCTTACTGGTAATATCAAAAATCTTTTCTGTCACATAATCCCGAGTTTGCAATTCGTTTACAAATCTTTTACCCTTTGAAGTCAACAAAATACCACCAACACCTCGAAGCGACTCAGCAGCCAGAAATTTCCACTTGTCATCTGGTGAAGTAGGATCAACAAACCCCGTTGGATGGATTTGAACTTGATCCATATCAACCAAATCAGCTCCAATTTCAGCCCCCATTTTTTGTCCATCACCTGTTGTATACTGTCCATTGGTGGAGGGCAAAGAATAAAGATCGTTTCTATACTGTTTGATCAAAGAAGTTTGTGTAAAATCCGCGGAAAAGCCTCCGGTTGCCAACACCACTGGACCAGCCAGTGAATGGGGGTTTGATTCTTCTTCATTGACAAATACAAATTCAACTCCAATGATTTTACTTGTTGTTGAAGGATCCGAGATAAGTTTTCTAACTTGTGCATTTTTGAAAATGACAATCTTGTCTGCATCTGTTTCCGCAACACTTGTCAATTTTTTGGATAATGCAGAGACAATTGCGTATCCTGGAGGCAATTGTTTCCCACGATGTGTTCTTGGTTTGGAATGACCCCCTAGTTGTGAAACAAGCGATAGGTCAATGTTGAATTTTGAAGTGAGCCAATCTATCGCTTCAGCAGATGAATCCGTGAGAACTTTAAGTAGACCTGGTCTTGCCAGACTTTTCGCAGACTTGATTGAATCTTCCAAAAACAATTCCGTCGTGTCTTGCACTTTGGCTTCCAACTGGGCCTTTGTGGGTACCCCATTGATACCGGATGATGCCTTGATGGAGTTACCACCAAGTGATCCTACCACAGGTTAGAACAATGAGTGTTAAAAATGATAGCAAATGTCTTACCTGTTTTCTCTAAAAGTACCACGGAAAGACCATTCAGGAGTAGTTGATTCGCAGCTGAGAGTCCAGCCAAACCAGATCCAACAACGATAACCTAATCCAGTTAGACCAAATCAAACAAAACACACAAGCCGAAAAAAAATAATATTTACATAAGATCTTGGAAGTGCAAGTGACATTGTGGAATCTTGAATAGAGTTTTCTGGTAAAGTGTAAGTGGAGGCAGAGTTTGAATAACGGCGTAAGAGAAGATATAATAGACAGAAGAGTAAGAAAAGAAATGAGTAGAATCGGACTTGAATTCTCATCGAAAGAGGAGAAGAAAAAAAGGGAGAAGGGGAAGGAACAGGTCTTGTTTAAATCTCAAGTAAAGTTGCAATATTGCCATTTAATATCAGACCACGCGCATCTCACTTCACATCTTAACCTACAGGGTAACCCACCAAAACCCAAAACTACTGAGAGTCGAGGGGTGGACTTTTACTCAGTTTCCAAGCATTGACGATATTCCGAAGATTTTCGATTAATATATAAATTCAGGAGATTCAAATCTTTGTGGTAATTGGTCATCCTACTTTTTTTTCCGCCCCCTTGGAGATTTGCGCATATCAAAAATATGCACTCGTGTTTTCAAAAAAAGAGTTGGTTTGGCTATAGAACATACTTCATAAAAGAGGACAAAAAAAAAAAGAATACTGCTATTTACATATCCAAGGAGAACAAATAAGCCTATCATGATTATGCTCCCTGAGGTCTAAATCTTGCACTTGCCTCTTCTGCATCAATCTCTTCAAATTGTTTTTTGGAAATCAATTCCACATCTTCAACTGTATGAACCAAAATTCGTTCATTTGTACTGTTCAGTTCAAAAATGAAAATGCCACTTAAAAAAGTGTCCGGATGATTATGATTATGTTGTTTTATGACCTGTGTATTTTTATCATCATTGTTCTCAGATGATGACATTTTAACAACCGATTGATCCTTCTTTACAGGGGGTTGTGAACCACGGTTGAAATTTTGTGTATAAAGTGTGATTTTGGATAACAAAGATGAAAGATCCGCTAATAAATCTTGAGATGAGTTTGATGCAGGAATCGAATTATTCGATTGTCCAGGAATCTTATTTGTGATTTTGGCAAAATTGGACATAAAATTCTCAACTGCCAATTTTTGAGACGTTGAATTTGTACTTGTCTCGGTGGATTGAGACCATAATTGATCTTTATCCTCTAGTTTCTTTTGTTCATTCTCTTTACCATTTTTGGCATCAATTTCTTCACATGTCGAGGTTGTTCTCCATTTAACGGTGATTTTCGTAGTGTGTGGGAACAAAGAATATCCTGAACTATTCGGGTCCAAGTTTTGAATAGCAGTGTTCAAATCAAAATCATCCATTTCATCGTTTTGTCCTTCCTCCACCTGTATACTGGATATAATCAACCGCGAGCATTCGTTTAACAGGAAAGTGGTCGTTATTATTTGGAAAATCTTTGTTGTGATTAGATATGGCGTTTGCCCTCGTATTATTGGTAAATGATTGTTATAACTGATTGGAAATAGTCGTAGAATTATACTTGAAGAAATGAGGTCTCGAGGAAGTGATTCTTGTAACATGTTGGGCACATGGACCTTTAATGATTCAATCGTCGATCCTAAATTCGCTTCAAGTTCTTGTTTATGATTACCATGAACTTGCCTATTACCAAATCCATTCCTCAAAAAAAGGCTAGCTGCTCGTCCTTTCTGTAAAGCTACCAAAGATTTGCCCTCTCCCCCTCCTCTTTTAGAATCACACATCATGGTTGACACGCTTTTGCAAGTAGAAAAATGACATGCTAATAATCGTAAACGGGAACCAGTATATCCACTGCGTCTTTTAAAAACGCAGTTGAAACCGGATGAAACAACCCCACAAGCCCTTTTCCTCATTGCCATTAATTTGTAGCCATTCTTATTCAAAGAAACAACTCCCACATATTTTTTTTTCTCTTTGTAGCCGGAACCTGGGGGAGTAGAGTTTCCCTTTCCCATTCTGTGCACGTGCAAGTCATGTGATGTGTTCTTTTTTATCTTTATGCGCGTTCGCGCTAACCAAGGCAAAACACCGAAAAGGGCAAAAATGAAGACATTTAGGTGAAATCTCTCCTTACTTGTCAATTCTTTCCACTTTTTGACGATGCGATAACAAAAAAGGCGCCACGGTCTATATAACATATTTGATTAACTCCAAACCATACAATACGTTTTCCGAATCGTCAGAGATCAATGTTTTCCGTGCTGTATAGGCATTCAAATAAAACCCAAATATCGGCCTTCGAAATGTTGCAAAGAAGTACTCTGTTAATCGAGCCACATTGAGAGCCATATTGAAAGAACAACCATTACGTGTGGATATTTCTCCACAGCAATTGACTGTATTAGACGAAAACACTTTAGTCAAGTTTCTTCTCAAACTCGATGAACAACGTTTCTATCCTGAACACTCGATTATTAAGGATACGGCGAATCTTCTGCTTGCAGAACGATATGAAGAACCCGTCGGAAAATACTGGACTTTATCTCAAGCGACGGCCAAGGCTCAAGATAATATTTAGTCGTGGTATTGGCTGCCAAAAATCCAGAGGCGATTAAAAAGCGGTTTCAACTTGTTTCGAACATGAAAGCTAAATACGATATCGTCAACGCGGATATCTATAACTATTACGAAACCGAGTTTTCAATGGGCATGATCCAATCCTCAATGATTACAGGTGCTGAACGATGCGCAAAGACAAAGGCAATTTTTGGAAATTGCGAGTGGGCTACTGTAATCTAGGGACACAATGCACACGGTTAGGCGCTCTCGCCATTCCTTGTGGTGAAGAATTCCTACAACATCGGCAATTGGTATTCCGACGCCAATCTCCCACATACTTGGATTATCAAATCTACTGAAACTGGACGCTCAGATAGAAACATTGGTATTGACTGGATACAAGATTTAGACAAGTATACTGTAACCAAAGCGAAAGGTAGACATCGATTGTTGGTGGTTGAAGGCCACAAAAATCACTATTCTGAATTGTTTCTACAATATTGTGAGAAAATCAAGATTATTCTGCTTTGTATGCCTCCACATTCAACACAACTTTGACAACCAATTGATATTGGTCTCTCTAGTCTCTTAAAGTTGGAATATGCCCGCCAAACCCAAAAGCTTAAAAAGAATGGTATTAAGCATGTAACCAAGGTTGAGCTGCTTGCCATCCTCAGAGCCATCCTTACTTCTGCTTTCACACAGAAATACATTAGGAATGGTTTCAAGGGATCCGGTTTGGGGCCTTTTAATCCTGAAATTGTCACCTGTAAACTGGATAACAGGTTAGAGAATCCAGCTCCAGCTCCAGCTCCAGCTCAACTCCGAGTCCCACAGAGACAGACTCCCTTGTGCCTGGAGCATCACAGAGGCTACCAACACTGGAGATCACGCAGAACAACAGATTGGCTCCTCAACACAAATGCATACCGCTCTTGATCTGATTGTTCAAGGAACTCAGTCATTGGTACATGAATTGGCCCTTTGCGGGCCGAGTACAAATCACTTCAAAAGACAAATGAGAACCTTTGCAAGCGCCGAAAAACCGATAACATTTTTATGTCATATATACTACCAGGTGCTCATAGTGTAGGGGAAGCTTTAGATGAAGCAGATGAGGAGAATACATATAGGCATAAACGGGTAGCTCAAGTGGAAACACCACAATCGAGCCGTCGATCAAGAAAGGTTTCAACGACTTACCAACGTGTGCTGATTGTGACAGGCCAGTACACAATTCACAGTTTTGTATAGGTTGAGTACATTTGATAAAACAGACTTGATCTGACACAGAATCACACCTACATCATTGAAAAAACCTCGTTAAACAACTATATTTTATAGTATATATATGAAACAAACGCAACTGTCAAAAGAATTTTAGCTTCAGCTCAATTAAAAGATGTCCTTCTCAGGGGACTGGGAAGAGAAGAATATCTCCCTAATTTGTGTTGGATGGCAGTCCAGATCAGCTGATCCCGTGACCTCTGAGTAGCACGTGAGGGTAGGGTAACAGAGAGGGCAGTTAAGCATATATAGCGCGTTAGATTGTCTCTAGTTCTAGTTCTCTAATAGATTACACCATCGCAATCTAACTGGTTTGAGCCCTGAGTGCTTTTATCTGCCCCAGCGTTGCCAACCTAGATTGATTTTTTTACTGAAAAAGATTTTTACAATTATCTCTATTTCCTTTTTTTCAAATGAGTTCTATAGTTAACTTATCAGGGGTAGCGAGGCCGAACCTCCTTCCTAGGACTTAAGCTAGCCTTTCTTTCGGTCTCGCTACCCCTTGATGAGTTAACTATAGAACTCATTTGAAAAAAAGGAAATAGATTTGTTTTTAAATTTAGGAAACAAAAAAACAATGATTTTTAACGAAAATCAATTTAGGTTAGCGCTGGGGCAGATAAAAGCTCTCAGGGCTCAAACCAGTTAGATTGCGATGGTGTAATCTATTAGAGAACTAGAACTAGAGACAATATCCTAGAGTTTGGTGCAGAGAAGAGGACGATGCCAATAACAGACTTGTGTGTTGATTGTTGTTCCTATCTACATATCCCAGTTATGACTCGAACTCCGTCGCCTTGTAGACTGATACTATCTACCTGGTTTACTACTAACGGATTTCAACTTTGATGTGAAACATTAGAAACTAAAAACGTTAGGCATACATGGAGGGCTCTACGAAGGAAAACGAACAACAGAAAATCAAGAAACATTGCCGAGAAGCTTGTTAAATACTGAAAACCAATGGGTTTCCTTATTGACAAGAGAAACAACACCATTACGAAACTACAAAAGCAACCGACCGATCGTGAACCAAAACAAAATCCTAAGCAAGGCACTGTCTTCAGCCAGCCAAGCCAGTGCTTTCCGCTTTGACACAATTTTTGGGATGAGTCAGCATTCTACACATCAAATATGAAAGAATCCTCGAGAAGAAACTGTTGGAGTTCGAGTTGGTGTGATTAGAATCTTAGGAAGGTTTTAGCGCTAGCAGGTTTCTATGAGTTTTTATAGAAGGAGTCATGATGCATCAAGCTTTGAAGGATTGGCCTCAACGAGAGGAATTTTAAGAACCGTAAGAATGCCAGGATTGATCAGGGTTCTTTGGCCTTAAACAGATTGTCAACCCTAACAAGACACAAAATTAAGCACAAAGTAAAAAGAAATCTATAGTAGAAATTAATCCAGCGTTAGACATGGCTTTTTTCAAGTCGATACAAGAGTTGAACATATAAACGATTTTAATGATTTAAAACAATCCGGATCTAGAAACACAGTTCTCTAGTTAAAAATGTTCAAGACATCTTCAAGCTGGATAGAATAAAGGTTTGGCAAATGACAACCGAACCATGAGAAACCCAGTATATTTCGAAAATTCCAAGTTACCCTACGCTGGAGCACTATCTATCTTAGTGAGGATAGGATATAGTGCGTTCTAATCCAATCCCACCTTCACATTTCAAACAACCAGCAAAAAGAGAGCATACCAGGAAGGGAGCTTTGATTGTGGATTTTATCTCGAAAGCTTGTTTAGGGAAAAGGGCACCATGGACAAATCTGCAAGCGAAAGCTTTTCTTCCAACGCTTTCCGACCAACAGAAGACCAGGACGAACAGGAAAGTCAGGAACAGGTACCTGAAAGAACCAGCATGCCTGCCGCTAGTCCAATCTCAGTGGTAAACACTTTGGAACCTCTTTCCGGTAGTTCTGTGTAAGTTACTGTTGAGCTCTTTGTTGTGGCAACTTTACTCATGTTGCTAACTGTTTGTATCTGTAGGTACGATGATCCTCTCTCGATAATCCCACAAACAAACTTACCAAACACAGTTCCGGTTCCCCCCAAGTCTCAATTCTCGCTTTCAAGAGCATCTACAACTACTGCCATGTCTTTTGGTGAACTGGAAAGTTTACCTAATGATCTTGGGAGTGGGTCCGATAACCCCATAAAATCGGCAAATGCAACTCCACAAAGTGTCCAAATTTCAACACCTTCTGTTTTACCCAAGAGAAAATCTACAAAGAATTCTAAGCGGGCCGCGACCAATCCGAATATAAACAAAAGCTTACCTCCATCTCCTGAAAATGATATGAATACCTCCCATCGCCGTCATGCATCTAACGATTCTGATGTGAACAGATCAAGCAGCTCAGGCTTTTTTTCATCCATGATTTCAAAAGCGCAGGCAGCCACAACATCCGCCATAGGTCTGGGTAAACTACCATCTACCGGTGAAGATTCGAAGTCCAAGCCAATCAACCCAAATATATCAATTGGCGGCTCAACTTTCTTCTCGGATGACGGCATGGCGACTTTGATTTTGGCCTCGGAAGCAAAGGCAAACGATGCTTCATCTAAAATCTCTGTTCATTCGCATTCAAAATCACTCTCACTGAACACAACCATGTCCAGAACGTTATCCGAAAGCGATGGCATCACGATATCTCCTTCGAATGGAGGTTCGCCCATGATTATATCCTACAGAAAGGGGAGAGGACATTCGAAGACCCAGTCACAACAGTTAATGCCTTCTATTTTTTCTGGGAAAAGCTCAGAACAGCCCAGCATTAAAGATGAGTATTTTGGAAACACACAGTATCCATATGCCGATAGCAATCGGAACAGGGCCTTTCATGACCTGTTCAAATCGGTGCCGCTTAGTGATCGGCTTTTGGACGATTTTAGTTGTGCTCTAAGCAGAGAAATTTTGATCCAAGGACGATTCTACATATCTGAAAGCCACATCTGTTTTAACTCCAATATTCTAGGATGGGTAACAAACCTCGTCTTGTCATTTTCTGATGTCATCAGCTTTGAGAAACGCGTTACTGCAGGATTATTTCCAAATGGAATTATAGTAGATACCAAGGTGGGGAGACATTATTTTGCAAGTTTTATCTCCAGAGATCAGACTTTTGATATGCTTGAGCAAGTCTGGAGCTGTGTGAAAGAAGTCAGGCAACCTTCCAACTCCAAGGACGAGCTTTTGGAGGAAAACGTTTCGTCTGACAAGGGTGATTTTAGAGATGATTCCGGGATTGAAGACAATGAGTCTATCGCTTCAAGTTATGAAAGCTCTGAAGAGACTGAGCATAAATCAGAGCCGATTATTACTATGCACCGGTCCCTAGATAACATTGCATTATCCTCTCAAAGCCCAAATCCGGAATCCAATCCATCCGAGGGAGAAATTATACAGGAAGGGTTGGCTGAAGAGCAAAAAGAAGAAATCGAGTCTTCAGTTGAGTCACTATCTCAAAAAGAACAGGGTGAGGGTGATGACGATGATGCTAAGACAGACACCAATACAGAATCAGAGCCGCCTGTTGAGCGAAAGAAACTTCCTTATCATAACCACGGGCCTGTTCAACATGAACCAACATCGTATGGGTATGCACCAGAGTCGAATGGTGAGCTACTGCTTATCACAAAAGACTACCCTATTCCCTTGGGAATTCTCTTTGACATTCTTTTTGGCAGCAATCACAGTTTATGGACCAAGTTCTTGACGTCTCATTCAGGATCCCAGATATCGCAGGTTACCAGCTTCATGCCAGTTACTTCAGGTTCAGGGCTTAAAGCACGAACTTTCAAGTATCTGAAAGGGCTGAACTACAAAATTGGTCCAAAGAAAACGCAATGTCTTGTTACTGAAACTATTCTGCATTGCGACTTTAATGCATATGTTAATGTTGATGTTGTAACTGAAACGCCAGACGTTCCAAGTGGAGGGGCTTTCAAAACGCACACGAGATATGGCATGAACTGGGGTGAGAATAATCACAGCATTTTGACAATATCATGCTTTATTGAATGGACAGGAAGCAGCTGGATTAAAGGCACGATCGAAAGCAAGACTAAGGAGGGTCAGAAAGAAGCGGCTGAAGACCTGGCAGCCCTTCTTACAGATACCATCTCTAAATTAGATTTGAACGAATTGCTAAACAGCTCCTCAGCAGAAGATGAAGCTGATTTTGAAAACGAAATTACCCCAGTTGAAGATAAATCAGAGACTGTTGAGGAAGCAGTTAGTATAATCGAAACAAATAATGCTGTTGTATCTCTACCACATGGATTTACCAAAACCAACTCTGCGATCATTGTTTTGTTGACAATGATTCTGATCAGCTTGATGTATTGCTGTTACTTGATATACTCTGGGAGTGTTGTGATACCAAACCCGAAACAGGATATTCCATCGTTGGAACACTTGGGAGATCGAAAAGCGTTTTCTCTAAGTGGAGCGATTTCAAGTGACAATGATTTGATGAAACGAAAAGACTCCAAAGCTTGGAGGCTGAGACGCTCAGAACAAACCAAGATCTGGAAGTGGCTAGATAATAGGCTTGGCAGTTCTTTACAACCAAGCAATGAGGAGGAAAGTGCGTCTATTCAAAACGAAATTTCGAGCATTAGGAAGCAAGAGTTACAAGAATATGTGAGACTTATGGAGCAGAAGTTGGAAATCGTGAAGAATGCGCTACAAGATGGTGAGAGTTAAAAACAACTTCACTCACTAGCAAGTATAGTTTTTTTTTTTTTTGTATGTATTTCATGGTTAAAAGGCATTAAAATAGGTCGGTAGGTTAAGCGCAAATGGTTAGATTAATAAATACTAAAAAAAGAGAAAAACTTCATAAAACATCCACTTCAAAGACTTTGTTAAATATTTTTCTCCCTAGGTCTCTCGCCTGTAGTATTTGTACCATGGCATGCCCAAGGTCTTCCATCGGAACATCAAATACCAACCACCATTTGTAATCATTTATATCAATTTTTTGATCTTTGCTTTCGTCCAGTGATTCAACACCAATTTTAAAGTCCCTTATTGCAAGGAAGATTGCAGCAGCAGCAATAACATTAGGCTGTTGCAAAATACCTAGGAAACTGAATTGTAATGCGTCGCTTATGAGGTTAAAAGAGTATTGGATTATCGACTGTTCCTTGATTTCGTTAACACTTTCAGCCAAATGATTCGCTTTATGTTTTGGGGTGATGTCAAAGACTCGTAGATAATAAAGACAATACAGATACGGCAAATTGACATTTAAATCAAACGAAGTCGCTGACAGCACCTCAAGCTCGATTCTATATAGTCGATTAGTGTAGTCAGGGTTTATCCTTTTCGATGGGGGATATCGTTCCTTCAGATACGAGTCAGATATTTGAAATGGGTTTCCGCTAAACTCTTTCTTCTGTTCATCATTAGCGCTCTCTAATGGCTGTTTTGAATCTCTGCTTCCATATTTGGCCAATGCTCTTCGATATGCCTCCATTTCACTAACCACTTCGTAAACATTGATCATATGCCTTGCACCAATTCGAAGGTCAAACTTTTTAGCAGAAACATAAAGCGATGCCAAACCAACTTGGAACCAGTGGTCTAAACTTTTGGCCTGATCTCCATATGATTTCCAATCATAATTGATAATTGCGCGCTGAAAGATAATCATTGCCGTACTGATGCAGTTTTGGCTGACTTGTAAGGAGAAACCCAAACTCTTAATAAAGTGCGAGCTCAACACACGGTACAGAACCTCTGAATCATCATCGGAGAACCATGATTGGTAAGCTAGGAACTGGTGAGGCGAAACCAAGGGGTTAATCAAGTTCTTCTCAGCCATATCGTCCTCTCCATTTTTGATCTCGCTGTTTCTTGATGCGTCTCGCTACCTCCCAGTGGAAAACATCCTTGCACCTGTCGGCTTTCAATTACAACATTCCTAGAGCATGTTGAAGATACACATGTTTCTCTAACAATGTCACTGTCATCCTGGAGACAATTTAGCTTTTTTGAGCAAACTCCTGTTCGCGATCCTTATCTAGATACAAATGAACCACTGTATTCGGGTGCTGTGACCAGTGTTTGCTCCGGAAGCAGCCATCTGATAGTTGTTCGTCAGAACAAAGTCTCGTTTATAAGCAAGGATTTTGAGCGAGTGCAAGCTTTTGTTGCCGAAGAAGATGACTGGGTCGTCACAAGGTCTCAGATGATCAAAGATACCACGCTGCTGGTGACTGTGGCGGAGAAACAAGGCAGTGGCGTTTCTGTAAAGCTGTGGGATGTTGAAAAGATTCTACAAGAAAACCAAGGAGGCTCTGCAACGGCCGCAAATGCTATCAAATACCATTCATCGATCACAGTAAACAATGGCGATAATATGTATCCACTCTCTGCTTTTGACGCTTCCAGTGACTTTTCGGTTGTTGCGTTTGGATTCGGCGATGGCTCTGTTGTTGTCGTAAGGGGAGATATGATTAGAGATCGAGGTTATCGGCAACGGTCGATTTACAAAGATGAGATGCCAATCACGGCTGTAAAGTTCCATTCCTCTAACCTGTTATATATAACAACAATTTCAAAAGTTTTGACCGTCTCGACTAATGGAAGAAATCAGGGAAAGCCTGATAAAGTTTTGGATGCCAACAACGGTAGCGATATTGACTGCGCTGTGATAAACAAAGAAACTGGCGAGCTTGTGATCGCAAGAGATGATTCTATCACATATTATACCCCTCATGGAAAAGGTACCAGTTTTGTGTATGAAGTTCGGAAACGGGGTGTTTACATCTATAATTCATATATCGTCATTGCATCCCCAGCCGGAGGAATCGCGGAGGAGTCTTCATACGCTAATGGCACCAACCCTCTCAACTCTCTACTTTCATCATCATCTGCAGTTTTTGATAACACTAATATCATCATTATCGACCCCAGGCACAAGTTTATAGTTTCAAATGTTGGCATTGGCGGGACTGTAAAACAGATTTTAACTCTTTGGAACAATCTGTATATTCTTGGCTCGGATGGAGTATTGCACATCTTCCACGAAAAGGACTTGAACTCTTGGCTCGATATCCTGTTACAAAGAAATCTCTATGATAACGCTATCAAGTTAGCAATAGACTCCAAGCTGGATGAAAATAGGATACTCAACATCAGAAAGCAATATGGGGACTATCTGTATGCAAAGGCAGACTACTTGAATGCGATGAATCAATATATAAAAATCGTCTCCCTGGGGAATACAAGTGATGTTATTCAAAAGTACCGAGATCCGCGAAATGTACAATGCTTGACCATGTACTTGGAACAACTGTTAAAAGAAGGAAAGGCGAACAGTGGGCATATAACACTGTTGTTGAACAGTTACTGTAAGCTAAAAGATATCGACAAGCTGAAAAACTTCATTAAAGATGAGAATAATGTCAATAAAGAATTCAACGTTGAAGCGGTTATTGATCTGTGCCGTTCAAGCGAGTATTACAAAACTGCTGCGTTGCTGGCGAAAAAGCGTGGTGAAACAGGAACGGTTGTGGATATATTGCTTCGCGATCTAAATGATGCTAAAGGGACACTTAAATTTATCAAAACTTTACCAGTTGCTGATGTCTTGGGCATTCTAATTCAGTACTCATCAACTTTGCTTGCTGCACAACCAATGGAGGTGACAGAGCTGTTAATATCACTTTTCACAGGGAACTATCGCCCTGATAAAGAAAACGATGCAATTGCGTGTCTTGACGATGATGATAATATCAAAGATCAAGGAGAAGGTGATGCAGAAAAAGACGACTCTCAACCATATTTACCCGTTCTACAAAGTTATAAAGCGTTTTTGGCCTACATGTCAAGCTCAGCCTCTATAGTACCATTTTCTAACTCTGGTGAAGATAATAGAGAGACTGCAAGTCATGATCGCGAGCCTACATACCATCCACCACGGCCTCGGTTAATTTTCCCTTCGTTTGTGAACAATCCAAATGAATTCGTCATTTTCCTGGAGGCATGTGTAGAAAGCTATGATAAATACCATGGGAATGAAAAGGATAAAAAGGACATATATACCAATCTTTTTGAGATGTATATCAAGCTGGCCAACGACAATGAAGACCAGAGAGATCATTGGCAGGAAAAAGCTAAAAAGCTATTATCCGAAACTTCTATTGATCCGGACATGTGTCTTTTGCTCTCAAGCCTAAATGGATTTGAAGAGGGACAGATGATGGCACATGATAAATCAGGGTTCAAGATTGACCTTTTCAGGACGTGTACAATTACCGGAGATGTTTCAAGGGCTTGTGAGCTACTTGATCAATACGGAGAGCAAGAGTCAGAGCTGTATGAGTTAGCACTCACTTTTTTTACATCTTCTCAAAGCATTATGGATAAAGTTGGAGAAGACAAAGTTATACAGGTATTACAGCGTATTCAACAGCAAAAGATCATGACGCCACTTGAAGTTATCCAGTGCCTTAGCGTTAATAACGTTGCAACTATAGGGCTGATCAAAGATTATCTGCTTGAACACATTGAGACAGAGAAACAAGAAATAGAAAATAATGTGCGTCTTCTACAAAGCTACAGACAAGAGTCGCAAACCAAGATTCGGGAGTTGAAGCAACTGAAGGAGGAATCGCAAGTGCTACAAAACACAAAGTGCCTTGCCTGTTCAGGTCCCTTGGAGCTTCCAGCAGTTCATTTTGCGTGTTCTCATTCCTATGATCTCCGGTGTTTAAACGACTATGATCAGAGTTTTGATGATGGGTTGCACGCAACAGATGAGTTCAATGGCAAGTGTCCAAAGTGTTTGTCACATATTCAAATGATTAATACGGTTCAAAAAAGTCAAGATGAGCTAAGCGATAGGCACGATCTGTTTAAAAGTACTCTTGCTGAGAGTAACGATAAGGTGAAAGTCATCATTGATTACTTTGGACGTGGAGTGATGCAAACTGGTTATATTATCGAGTGATGTTCCGGTAAAAGTCTCGTTTTCTTAAGGTAGTTTGTGGTCTGTATGATGACTCTTTAACACAAGATCTCAGCAAGCTTTAGTCATAATGATATTGCATCTTGAAGTGTAGGTTGAAGGTGGTTCATGTTGTATATCGTAGAGTTGCTCTTACCACTAGCATGTTCCGGCTCGGGCTGGAGTTCCGGTTGTGCTCAGCTCATTACTCTGGAAGTGGGATTTACAATACTTGTTTGGTAGTTCAACAGCTCTATGTGTACGTGAATGCATGGTTTCCCGCAAAATCTTTTAGTTCACATCGATGGATTATTGCCTTGGTGTGCGTACCAGCCAGCTTTCATACTGTTTTACCAATCTTTTTATTTGTTATTCTAGTTCAGATCCTTAGTCAATATGTACCAACTTATCATATATTAATAACTACCAAGAAGTGTGTTTGGGTGCGATGATCGTATGAATTGCTTTTGATACTTTAAACCACCACCACCACTCCATTTCTATAGCCAGGATTTTGTTTCTAGTTGGATAATGTAGCCTAGAAATCTGAGATTATACTCCAGTAAAAATTGGAATATTTTTGGTGTTCGGTGGTGACTTGTGCAAGACCTAATTTTCTTCGAGTAAATGATCATTGTGCGGCGGAACAATAAATTATTAAATCCAACCTATATATTCATCTCTTGAACAACCAGTATAACTCCAATGTTCCTATGAAGCAGTATCAATTAACTTTGAAATGATCTTAATCAAGAGCTGATAAAAAGCCACGTCAATCGCTTTTAAAGCGTGGTCAATTGTTGTTTTAGGTTTGATGATTAGAGAAGGTGGCTCTGAATGCCCACAAAGTTTAACCATTCGGAATAGAAAACAATTTTCGATTGGATTAAGCTTCGAAAATGAAACGACCTTTGTTTTGTTTTAAATATGTTAATTTGAATCTTTGTAGTGCTATTGAGGTTGTTATCTTTTGGGAAAGCGACATTTCCTACTTCTTTCCCTTTATCATTAGAAAATCTGGCAGCTTCTCATCCAAAATACTAATAAAGCTATTGACTAGCTTTCTATTGTTAACTGTGACGGAGATCAATCCCTCCGCACAGTAGAAGGCTCCAGATCGGGATTGAGCCGCCACCATATCTAAAAATCCGATTCACCACAATTGAATAGATCCTTTTTAATACCCTTACCCATTACCATTTCTTCTTAAAGCCAGTCTGTTATTTATCTACTCATGAAACTATACCACTTTTTACCAGTTTTCCAATTATTTCCAATTGATTAAATTCTGGTCTTTTTCTCAATGCCTAGATTTGTCCTATGATTAACCTGTCTTTTTTGCTCATTTACTGAAACCTAGGCACATAAGACAACAAAAAAATGAGTGAGAAGATAATCACTGATAGTGCTATTAAAGCTGATTCTGTTCACCTGAGCAGCTTTCTTTGTTTTGCTGGAATTAATTAGTCTTGCTGCAAGCTCGAGATGGAAGAAACAGAGAATTGATTTTCTCCCACTTGTTAACTTTCCAACCCTGAACTTTGAATATTTTGCAATATTTGACTAAGGATATTGTGACACACCAGTTTTATTGGCCATACCTTTTGAAATCAAATCATTTTTCAGATGAAAAACTATAGATTCATACACAGAATCGATTATAGGCGGCCTCAATGATTACCCTTGGAAAAAAAAGTAATCTTTTGACATGACTATGCGAGTACAGCTATGATCTAATTGTCCATCAAAAACAATGGAGAAAGAACAACTGATTTTAGAGATTAACATATAGGTTGGATTTAATAATTTATTGTTCCGCCGCACAATGATCATTTACTCGAAGAAAATTAGGTCTTGCACAAGTCACCACCGAACACCAAAAATATTCCAATTTTTACTGGAGTATAATCTCAGATTTCTAGGCTACATTATCCAACTAGAAACAAAATCCTGGCTATAGAAATGGAGTGGTGGTGGTGGTTTAAAGTATCAAAAGCAATGCATACGATCATTCTCATACTATATGGGGGCTGGTAAACATGTGATTGAAGATTACCTAATGGGTCCATGGTACTTGTAGTGGTGTTGGAACAATGGATTTTATATAATCTTGGGCTCCAATCTCATTGTTCTTGAAATGCTAAGTTTCTTGTTAATAAAAATCACACTAATTACATAATAGGTTCAGCCTCCTTAGCTTAGTGGTAGAGCGTTGCACTTGTATGGTTTCCTTTATATCGGGAATTCGAAATGCAAAGGTCGGCGGTTCAATTCCGCTAGGTGGCAAATTAGTGTTTCTTTTTGGCATCTTCAACCACCCTACTATTCTTGTAAGTACCTAGATAACTTTTTGTATTTCAAACGCAAAGGTTTTTTTCTGCTGGGCAAGACACAAGGTTGCCAGTCGTTTGGCATTTACAAACAGACACCAGTCGGATTTCTTCAATCTAGTGTCATTTCTGGGTTAGAACAGTTTTCAAATTTATCGAATATTTAAGAAGCTAGGTTTGTGAGTGTAGAATCTTTGGTCTGATTCGAGATATAATTCATGTGGGCCACACTTCTGGCGAAGGACAAGGACGATCTCATTGGTTCTCGCAGATTCCCATACGGATCTAGTCTCTTGTTAAACTAGCTTTTTCTATTCTGTATAAGGAACAAAAACAAAAATGAAAAGAATGAGGGGTTCCTTTTTGTCCTTTTTTAGAAGTATATTAATAAGAGAGATAAAATGGCCGTCCCTGATTGTGCCGAATCTTTTATCACTCTTTAGGAAATTCGCTTACTATGGGGGTTTTCAGTACAAGTAACCATATACCTTCCAAACAGTTCAATCAATCGACTAATTTATATGTAGGTTCCTTAATATCCTCTTTATTGATCGAACACATGAAAAAAGTGTTTGTAAGGCACATATTGCTAGAACCCTACAAACATTTTATCCATTTAACTCTACCCTATTCTTGAATTATTTGATACAGACTGAGTGTATGATCGTTTAAACGTAGAGAAAAATTCTAGAAATCGCTATCTTCTTGGTTGACTCCTAAGATTAATATATCTTCACCACCATCAGAGCTACTCAAATATTGTTCTCAATTCTTAGCATAGATAACTCAGTAATCAGAGTATTTGCCTCACAGAGATTAGCATTTTTTTAATTTCTATAATTTGTGGTACATGCGAGCCGACCACCTTCCATAAATCTTTTGCATTCATCATTTTTTGAGCAGAACTCTATCAAAACACCGTTCGATATTGGTATCACCAAAATCTCCAGACATTTCTACATCTTTTTCACGTTTCGGGGTATACTGTTCTAACGTTCAACAAGAATCACAGCACTGAATGGTCACTTTGAACAGTCTTGACAAGCCTTACATTTTCGTTTTTTCATTAGCTAGCTGCTCAATGACAAAGCATTTCCTACAGTAAAAGCTCTTTTTTGCCATATCCGTGTGTTTTGGACTCTTCTGTTTTGCTAAGCATCACAATTGCTTTGCCAAGTGATTCTCATCAAACATGATTGCAAACCTCATGCATAAAAGACTGAGTTTTTTGGAAATCTGGGCGTTAGTATTAAAAATGGGGGTTGAGAGGAGCTCCAATGTAGGGGATCCGATCTTCATCGTAGACAGACTGAAGTGTAACTTGGGTGGTAACAAAATGACTCAAGAATTGGCCTCTGGGGGTATCAACCACTGGCCGATATTCACCCTTTGTTCTTCTATCAGAATGGTATCAAAAACCAGAATCCTAGAATAGTGGCATTGTCGGCTTCTCTATTCTCAGAAAGTTTGATGATCCAAGGGCGCTCGCACCTTCCAGCGCTTTTGATGTGATCTGGAAATAGCCTCAACATTAGAGACACGGAGAGACAAATGTCGTGCATACAGGTAGAGAATAATCTTGACTTGAATGTTTGCTTCTAATTGAGCCAATTGATTCAAGTTCACAGGAATATCGATGTGAGCGCGTCTTTTATTGATTCTGCTTTTTAATGTAATTTGATTGATAGACTAGATCTCAGCAGCCTTCATAATACAGAGGGATTTAGTTAGATAGCCTGGAGAGTAAAGATTGCTTTGGACTATCTTGTATAACAAGATATGTTGTATGATGGGAGATATTTTATTTCAAAGGAGACGATTGAGAAAGTGGTCTGTTCATATATGGCATTCGTTAATTGATTGAAGAACATAATAGTTGACCTATTGCTATAGCTGGATTGGTTGACACTTGGCATACCTTGTATTGTGTTGGGTGTCTCACCATTAGATATGCCCTCTCAACGAAACATCTCTTTCTTGGTATTATTCTCAAGAATGGGAACTAAATCATGGGAGAGAGTTCATAAATATTCCCCAAATTTCTTGGTTAAACTAGTTCGCAATCAAGATAGTCCACGCTGGAAAAATACAATTTGCATAAACAGTTTCTATAATACACCATCGGATCAGCAATGCTTGTGCTTACGAACTCCTTACCTCTAGAATTACTACAAAGTGATTTTATTATACTTGCTTGATAAAGCTCTGTTTTCCAGGCTGATTCAGTAATAAATTTATTATGGATGTTTATTAAATTCTGTTCTCAATGCTTAAATCACTGGAAGCGGATAGCCAAACCTTACAATCTGGGGAGTGTAAGATGAAACAAACAGCTTTCAAGTATAATATTATTCTAGAGGACAGTTTACCGATCAAAGCAGGGTTGGTTTACAGAACTTAAACGTTATTGATAGAACGTGGGATAGAGATCGAGGGAGTAATAAGAACAGTAAAAGAAGAGTTTCAGAATATTAAAAAGTAGAGCTACAACCCTAGGATCGGTAAATCTTGACGTTACAATTTTTACACACACCACTTGCAGAAAAACAGCGATAATGGCAGATAAGACAGCTCTTAGAAGACGACAATTCTGCTCTTAATCCTCTATGTCGATACAATCTTTTCCTTTTGTAGTCGAGACTTCAAAAACCTCAAACTCTATCCGCAAAGGACACATAGACACGGCGAACATTCTTTAGCTTGGCGGAAGCTCTGGAAACATGGAGACACAGCTGGTGTACGCAAATAGACTTTACATACCAGAAGGGGTAAAAAGCAGACCTTCTTCACACCAGGGACGAAATCAATTAGAGGAGGCGATTGGTTGAGACTTGTACTTGAGTGATATCACTCAGACAGGCATCTAGCGGCAAAAAGACTGAGACAAAAAAAGGAACGGCACTTGGATTTCACCCGTAGCATTCTCATCTCTGCCTACAGATCGCTTTGCAAGTGATTTAATTTTTCATACACCATCTGTTGTTCAGACATTTCAGGTGTATATGCTTTTGACACACTTGTAAAAACCTTGTTGCTGAGCTGTGCGATAACGCAACTCCAAAGACAGCGTCAAAGGACAAGATACGAAACGGACTAATTTTCATGGAGGAGAACAAAGCATTTCTAGCCTGGGATAATATTTCCTAGCTTTGACACACTGTTCACTTTGCAAAGTCACGTAGGACAAGCCTTCCTACCAGAGTAGTATTTACTTCCTAATTCGGAACTATTATGAGCGCTACGATACCCACCACCCGCAATTCACAACACAAGCAGAGAGTAGAACGTCGTGTGCAACTAAGACCCTCGACCTGCTGCTTCAACCACAACCCCAGAAAACCGTGCAACAGTGCAACCGTGACTGGAGAGCAGTCCGAGCTGTGAAGAAGCGAGAGAGATAAGGCCGCACTGCTTCCGAAAGCGTAGCAAAGATCCTCGTCGCACTTAGAAATGCGGCGCGCTGATTGGCCCACTCAATCAGATAAGCAGAACAGAGTGGAGCGGAGAACACCCGTCCACCCGTCTCTGCTCGACTAGGGAGACAACAGCTTCTGGAGGAGGCCAAAATGGCTGAAAAATCTCGCTAGGTTCTTATCTCCACGGCTCGCTCTTTAGCCTGCTCTGATTTTCGCCTGGCATGGTAATTATTTGCTTACAGGGACGCTGTCCTGATAAAGCGTTGTGAGCTTCAAAAAGTAGAGTTAAGCTTACCCAACCACATAGTTTGAAAAAATAAATCCAAAAAATAATTTTGTCGAGAAAATCCCGTTTATCTCTTTTCTCTATCTGTAGTAATGCTTGAATTGTTACTATCTCCAAGCCTCCAGTGAACGTTAAAAAAAAAAGTATGCTTTTAAAGTTTAAGATAGATGTACTTTTAAATACGCCTCGGATCCTTCTCCAGTTTTTAAAATCTGTTTTCGAAAAATTTATCTTCCTGCTTAACATAGTTTAATTCACAGAGGAGATATGGCAGCGGAGACAGAAGTGGATAAGAAGGGTCACATCACAGAGAATGCTCTCAAAGTCGGTTTTGACGAGAGAAGCAGTGGAGGTAGCCTCTCTCAGGAGGAGCAGGGAGACTTTTATTCGAAAGGACAAGTTTATGAAATCAAACTGGACGATGACAAAAAGCTGGCAGAGATGGGATATGTCCCAGAACTGAAACGAAACTTCACAATTTGGTCCCTTCTGGGTGTAGGATTTGGTCTTACGAACTCATGGTTTGGGATATCGGCATCTTTGATTACGGGCATTTCATCCGGTGGTCCCATGCTCATTGTGTACGGCATTATCATCATCGCGTCCATCTCAACATGTGTCGCCATAACGTTGTCGGAACTCACTTCGGCTTTCCCCAATTCTGGCGGTCAATACTTTTGGACAACTAAACTGGCCCCAAGAAAGTACGCCGATTTCCTTGCATACATGTGTGGTGCTTTTGCATGGGCCGGATCTGTTTTCACAACAGCCTCGGTAACACTTTCAATAGCCTCCGCGGTAGTTGGAATGTATATTTTGGGGTCAGGGGATGCGAATATGACTTATCATACCTGGTGGATCGTGGTAGCGTATCAACTGATCAACGTTTTCACTTTTTTCTTCAACTGTTACGGCAGATTTCTGCCCTACATTGCTCAAACTAGTTTGTATGTCTCACTATTTTCCTTCGTCACAATCACAATAACAGTCCTAGCGTGTTCCAGTGGGAATTTTCAGCCTGCAAGTTTTGTGTTTAAGGACTTCAACAATGCTACTGGGTGGTCTTCCTCCGGAATTGCGTTTATTGTAGGTCTAATCAATCCAAATTGGTCGTTTTCGTGCCTGGACTGTGCAACACATATGGCAGAAGAGATTGCCGAGCCAGAAAAAATGATTCCAAAAGCGATTCTGGGAACCGTTGCAATTGGATTCTTTACATCGTTTATTTATTCCATCTCAATGTTCTTTTCAATCAACAATTTGGATGCAATTTTGGGGTCATACACCGGTGTACCCATCATGGATATTTATTATCAGGCTCTTCAGAGCAAAACTGGTGCCCTGTGCCTAGAAACTCTAATCGTTTTAACAGCTCTTGGATGCAACATTTCAAGTCAAACATGGCAGGCAAGATTGTGTTGGTCTTTTTCAAGAGATGGCGGCTTACCTTACTCCAAATACTGGTCTCAGGTGAATAAAAAGACAGAGGTACCCATTAATGCGCATCTCATGTCTTCAGTCTGGGTAGCTGGCATTGGTTGCATCTATCTAGGGTCTTCAACCGCATTCAACTCCATGATTACAGGGTGTATTCTATTCCTTTTACTATCCTATGCTATCCCCACGGTATGTCTGCTAATTAGAGGAAGGAAAAACATTGTCCACGGTCCATTTTGGATGGGAAAAGTTGGCGCCTTCGCAAATTGCGTCGTTATATTTTGGACATGCTTTGCTCTTGTCTTCTTCTCCTTCCCAGCAGTCATGCCCGTGACAAAGGATAACATGAACTACGCCTCTGTTGTGGTTGTTGGCTACTTTGTCTACAGTTTGGTGTACTGGTTTACTGCAGGCAAACGCAACTTTCGAACCCATTACGACAAAGATGTCAAAGCCGGAGAGATGATGCCACAATGTAAGGCTTGAAAATGTTTTGTTTCTCGTTCAAATTTGTTTTGTTTTACTTTTTCTTGTTTTATAGATCTGCTGCTTTTACGAATTATGTGCAAGGTACAAACTTTTTTTATTGTAAAGGTGTGGAATGTTTTTTGTAAGATATCTTTTTGAACTTCATCAGAGGGTTTGTCCCATTCTCGTTCCTCTCGTTCCTCGTTCCGGTCGCGGAGGTTACCCGCACTGTCGCACTCACTTTTGGCGCCCGTACATGAGCCCATCAGGATCGTAAGAGCAGGATAATGGAAATTCCGAGATTTGCTAATAGCGAGCCGCTTTATTTCTCCTAGAAAAAAAATATAACCGTGTGAGTCTTCTATTGCTAAGTCGGAGAAGAGTTAAATAGTACTGGATTTTCCTTCCCCTTTTCTTTCCTTCTTTCTTTCCTAGCTTTGGTTTTACTTTCGCTTACATCAGGCTCTTGTTCATATAAAGGGTTCTGCGGAGAGAGTTCAAACAAGTGGCTTTATAGACCCGATCCTATCACATAAAACACTAAAGCCAAAAGAGAACAATGTTGATTGTGGAATCTTGGTATCAATCTCTTGATGCTAAAGTTGAGGAATTCTGCCTTAGGCATTCTTTTACTGCAAATCATGTCTCGACACCCCTGGCAAGATCGATAACAACGGTTTTCGTCCTACTTTCAATTCTATTCCTGGTGCACTTTTTCATTTCCGAGATTACGATCCTCGTGGGGTATCAGGAACGAGAAAACTTTTTCACTATAGACCCGGTGCCAGCCGCTCACATCTATATGGAGACGACAAAAAACTATGAGGTAAAGACAAAAGAGGCCCATGAGAAGAGTGACGTAAAAGGTAAACAGGAAGAGGAACACACAGGCACCATTTCAACCTACACTTTCAAGTTTGAGCCCGAGGATTACAAGAATAACAAGGATCCGGATTTAGGAGTGACTATTGGATTTGTGCGCCAGAAACTGTGTCGGATTTTGAACGAGGAGATACATCAAAACGCCGAGAAGAACCACGAAATAGAAGATTTGGTACTGCCCGAGGATATTGCCATCTACCACCGGGGTAAACGGCTCCCATTGTCTAAAGATGACAAGGCACTCTGTTTGGAGGATGTAGATACCGGCGATACCCTTTTCGCATTTGTTGACTAGACTTTTTTTTAAATCATAACTAATAACTGCTATAATTTAACCCTTCATGTTGAAAGAATGTATGTATCTAGATGATTCATTTGTTTATGCTTAGTTTGGGAAATATCACACCTTCTTTATAAAGTTTTGTCTCTCCCCAGCCATATAGTTTTACCAAGCTTTTAATCTTGGCCTCTTGATTCACATTTATCCCATTCCCAGCACCGGATCCGACTCCATTACCATATCCATACCCGTAACTGTTATTCACTGGCGATTTAAGTATTGCCGTATTTACATCGTGTGCGATCTTTCTTCGTAAGTTCAGATCAAGCAGCTCTTTTAGAGGAGGAGTCAGCTTATCTGGAGGATAGCAAAGCAGCGCCATAGTAAGTTCAAAATCTTTTAAAAATTCCTTGTCTAAGAGTGCTCTTTTGGCAAGATGCGTGCTTGCAAAGTTTAGGGCCTCTTGAAGGTTTTTGTTCACCAACGTTTTTTCATCCACAGAAACAGAACCAGAGCTCTTTCCCTTGTTTTTCCCTTTAGAAGTTCCCTTCGATTTTGACTGCTCTTTTCCATCGGTATTAATGTCCAGATCTGTCGTTGCAGCGTGCACTTTTCTCCTGATAATTTCAATCAGTTGCAGCCGAAGCAAGTGAAAGTGAAGGTTTGGATTCTTGTCTAATAATTCTGGATCCAGATCGATGATCCTATCTATTGCAAGTTCGATATTGCCCTGGAAGATTGCGTTCCGTATCTCTTTCCGCGCGTGGATCGTATCAAACCCTACCAGGGAAGGCAGAATATCTGCAGAAGGATTAGGTCCCAGGTCCCTAGATATATCCACATCATTCGAGTCTGTTGCTCCAAGAGAGGTATCCTCTTCTGATTGCAGACCATTTGTGCCGCTGGATGTAATGAGGCCGGATTCCTGGGCAAACTTGGTGGCAGCTGCTTGATATCCCTCTACAATGAGATAGTTCATGACAAGAGCATTAAGATCGCTATACAATCTGTTATTAGTACTAGGCTCCAACACTATGTCTGCGATGATGACAGAAATTAAGAGGGGCAAAACAGAATGTGAGTTAGGGCATCAGGATGTTGCAAACAGACCTTTTGGAGATTGAGAGCTTCTGAGTTGCCGCCTCCCATTGTTGGTCGGTGAATTTAATAGGCTTGTCTGCCATATCTAAACATCTATAACCAGATAGGTAAATGCTGACTTTTAATGAACCCGCTTATCAGCCCTTTGTAAACCGTTCAAAGGGTAAAGGCAGATGTCGTGATGGTTCAGGTTTTATGATGATGGGGCATCTGTACTGGAGTTGAGGAAGGAGGTGTACGGATGTACTGTAACCACACACACAAAAATAATGAAGTTAACAAAAAATAGTAAATTTGAATTTTTAATGCTAACCAAATGTATTAACAAGAGCATATTCATAGTCATTATCGATCATAAAAGAGAATGCACAAGTCAGTGATGTGAGGAGCAGGCGAAAAACAACAATAACAATAGCAGGGGTAATAATAATAATACAAAAATGGAAAGTGAACAATATGAAAACATGAGAAAAAAAGTGACTACTTTCGCAATGAGTAGTACTTGTAGATGCCTCTTTCGGCAAAGGGGAATGGTCCAGGGTATATCCATTCGTCTCCAGCCTCTTTTTTATAAGTCTCGTATTCCTCCGGACTGTAAGACCGCGATTGTAAGCCAATACAGGTTGGAACTTTACAAGACGCAAATCTCATAAACTCTGGGTTATAGACCTGTTTCTGAATCTTTTGGCCAGTTTTGGTGTCATAGTAAACAGTGTTATTGCCACCTGAAATCGCAACAGACAAAGACATGTTTTTTTCGCGAAGACCTTGTTGCACATAGACTGAGTCCACTGGGAGCTTGAAGAGCCATGCTCGTCTGCCCTTCCCTTCTCTGGCAAGCCAAAAGTAATCGCGATCTAAAGAAGAAATCTTGCCGAGCTTTGTGTTCACATACTCGATAATCTGCTGATCAACTTCCAATGATTCCAAATGGGGGCCTGCTGAGAGAAAGAGGGGGTCCTGTATGGACCAAATATCAATGCCTGGGTTGCCCCTAATATCGAGGTAATGCAAAGGAATATCATGCAGAGATTTCGTCTTCGCGTCCAGGGCGGGGGTTAGGAATTCTATCAGAACCGGGAGTGCAAAATATGTGTGGGCAATAGACAAGGAAGACAACTTTTTAAACTTCTTTTTGATCAAGTTGAGATGGGATAACTGCAGCGGAGCTCCAGACAGATTTAAGTACCGCAGCTCTGGAGTCAAACACTCCAACACAGTTTTAATTTGAGACTCTGAGAATGGGCAGGCAGCGCCTGCATCAGAAGACAAAGACAGCCACCTCAGCGAGCTTGATATACAAGGATGCTTAAGGAAAAAGTTCATCATCTGGTTTCCTGTCAGCTTTGAGCATTTGGCTAGGGAGAGATGGGTCAGATCACAGGTATAGGGGATTTTTTGGAGGGCATCAAAGGACACCAGGGTATGGGTTAGATCAAGTCTTGTTAGATTGGAGAAACGGGGTAAGAGATTCTCAAATACTGCGCTTGGGATTCCAGTGCAGTCGTGGAAAGAGACTCGATCAATGCAAGGGACAAATTCCGGAATATTGGCGTTCATAAAGGCATGTGTCAAAGGTTCTCCAGTGGCTCCACAAAAGTCGATGGCCTGGAGAAATGGTAGTGAGAATAATGTTGTTATGACATTTGCATCAATGTCACCTTCAATGTTCTCACTCGCCAAAAACTCAACGAGGTTGGGACAAAGACAAAGAGCTCTGTTGATGGTGGATGCAGTGACCATTTGAATTTCCTGGTTCATTCTCCCGGTTCTCCCTAAACCGACGGAGGTAAAATCGGAAAAATCAAAGCCCTTTACGAGCAGGCCAAGTTCAGAATTCTCTTCAATGGTGTGCAAAAAGCGGTCAAACCCCTGTGGGTGGGTAAAGGCCACATGCTTGTAGAGCAGCGGGACGCCAAGGTCATAGAAAAGGCGCGAAGTCGGGAGAATGCTTCGGGCAAAAGAGGCGGTGGCAGAAGACAGAGTTCTGCCATTCTCATTGTCGCGGAGAACCAGGTAGAGGATTCTCTGTATGATCTCGTTTGGCAATGGGGTCATCGATAGTTCGGAGCCCGGCGAGGGCGCGAGACGGGGCACAAGGTTATCATAGCTGTAGTACGTTCCTGCCAGTGATGCCAGAGAGGCAGACGAGGCGAAGGAGGAGCTTTTTCTGGTGTTTCTTGTCAGTATTTTGATGGAGGGCTGGGACCAGACTGGGTGGAGCGAGCTTCTCTCAGATGGCTGGCGGAGGAGTTAAGAGCAGAGCAGAATTGCGCCCAAACTCCCAGGCGAAGGTTACCCTACTTTTGTCTTCCGTCGGCTCGGTGGGGGTTACCCGCACACTCACCTCCCGGCGGCGCGGCGGCGAGCGTTGCGAGAAGCAGAAACAAGGCCCCAGGCTCTTCTCCCAGCCATGGCCTCTGCTCCCGTCCCGCCTCGCGCCGAGAAGGTGCTGCATCTGGAGAAATTCAGTTCGGAAAGATGCTTTCTGGACTGTGTCTCGATTCTTTTTGGCCACGATGCGAACGCAGACACGCTGAAGAACGCCCACGATAAGATCGAGCGGAACCTGAGCGTCACCGATCCCATGGAGATGCTGGTCATGGAGTCGTACATCTACCAGTTTTCCCGCTGGTTTGACTGCGTGTGCACAATTCCCTTCTTTCAGCAGATCCTGCCCAAGCTGGCTCTTCTCGACGACTCGCGGCTCTTGCTCAATTCCATGTACTGCTGTGGAGCCATCTACATCCACCGTGCGAACCCGTTGCAGTTCCCTGTCACGTTCCCCATGACTTACTACAACAATGCCCTGAAGTTGCTCCGCGAGGAGCTGGGACGCTACCAGCAGGTCACCCACAAGTGCCTGATCAGCTCGTGTCTCGTGAACGTCTACGAACTGGTTTTCGATGCTGTGGAGGAGCATGCGGGCCATATTGACGGGTCCAGGGCTCTGCTGAGAGAGATACGAGAGAGCACCGCCATAACCGAGCCCTTCGACTCAATTATCACCGAGAGCTGCTTCTGGGTCATCATTGTGTCGGACCTGGCTCTTTCTCTACGCTACAGCAACCCGTGTATGTGGTCTCCTACTGACTGGGGTGCCTGGGCCAAGATCAATGAAGTTCCCTTAAAGAAAGACACCTCCTGGTACTACCACCGGATCCTCTACCTACTGGCTGAGGTGAACCAGTTCGTGCATTTGCAAACGGTTATGACGTGGGACGACTACCGTGAAAACCGCGACGGGAAACGGTTCAACTACTTGGTTCAACAGCTCGCAGACTGGTACAACAGCCTACCAGCCACTATACGCCCTATAATTCATCTCCCTGCAAAGCCAGGCACCTCTTATTTCCCCAAAGTGTGTGCTTCCGAAAAAAAGGTCACAGTCAGCTTGATTACGTACCATTCGGCCAACATTCTGCTGTTTAAAAAAAGGCCCGGGTTGACCCAAGAAAACAGCGATTTGATTACGGATCACCAAGTAAGGCACGCACATGAGGTAATGGGTCTTTTAAAGACATGTCAGGACCCGTAAGTGACTCTTTTCAAACTGTAAATTCGCTTTTGTCCAGCGCTAACAGCTTACTCTCTCTAGATGCGTTTGGTCGCTCACCATATGGGCATACCGCATCGCTATAAGGTGCATTAAGGCAAAGGAGGAGAAAGAGGAGGCAATGTCGCTGTTGAGAGACATTCACATTGGAACAAGCATTGGGATCCGAGACATGCCATAGATCATGTCCAGTATTTAGTCTTTCTCCTAGATTGGGCTTGCCTAACGAAAAGAGCCGTGCAAGGCCCCTGTCAAAGTTGCAGGAAGGAGAGGAGCAGAATATTATGTGGGCATTCTGCCAAATCGCCAAGGAGAACTGGATCAGATTTTAACAAGAGCAAAAAAAAAAAAAACCATGATCAAAACCTGCGCAATCTCTTCCATCCCCACCCAAACCTCACTTCTCCCCGTTTTGTCTAGATTTGCTTTCGTTTTGTTGGCACATCTATGTATTCGTACTAATACGCATTCGTCAACAACCTTTTGAGAAACACGTTGATAGGCCCCAGCGCCCTGGAGGAATATATAAGACACACAAGCCACATCTGACGAAAGCAGCAGTGGCGTGGTGGCGTCTCGGAGAACAAAGCTAAAAAAAAAGACACTAAATAATCGCTGGGCCCACTCTAAATATCCAGCCAACATGTGCATTCTACTGGGCACCAGCGCCCATCCGGCTTAGTATGTGTAATGTGTTTTCTAGATGATATGCCTTTTACAGTACTAATCAAAAGGGCTTGCCGTTTGGTTTAACACAGCAGCTTGATTCTTCTGTCTAACCGGGACGAGTTCTTCTCGCGACCAACTGACATTGCCCGATTTCGCCCCCGCAGTGTCCCCAAACCTAATGGCACGACCACCACTGACAAGAACAGCGCAAACACAAAAGTCAAAATTCTGTGTCCCTGTGATCTGGCAAGGCCAGAAAAAGGTACTTGGATTGGAGTCACGGACTCTGGCCGAATCGCCGTGCTGCTAAACTATAAAGAGGACAGTCTTCCAACAGCCATTAGTAAGGTGTCTAGAGGGATGCTTGCGAAAGAGTACCTCAACAGCGATATTCCTGCGAGCGAGTGGGAGTCGAACCTTTATGAAATGTATGGCGAGGAAGGGTTTCAGTCGATCGGGGGGTTTTCGTTTGTTTATGCAGATTCGGGTAAAGGAGACGGAAAGGGTCTGCACATCATGTCCAATCGAGGCCCCAGTTGCATGCGGTTGAAAGAGACAAACGAATATTTTGGAGTGTCAAACTCTCTCGTTTCAAAGCCATGGCCAAAAGTGCTTTTGGGGGAAAAGCTGCTACAGGAAACTATAGAACGGTCAATTGCAACCAAGAATGAGAAAAGTGGCGATGATGAGCAGGAATTGGATATGCTTCTTGAGCAGCTCTTTGGAGTTCTGTCAAAGGATACTTTGGGCATACGGTACCCCAAAGATAGCGACGAGTTTTTTGGCAGCTTGAAGGACTCCATTTTTATCCCGCCTGTTGTTTCGCCTAGTGACATTGGCGTTGGAATTGGGTCTCCAATAGCACAATCTCCTCGTGGCATGATTGACGGGGGAGAGCAGGAGCATGAGATGGTGAATTTGAATGCAATTGAAACGCTTGATCTGAACTCCTCTGGCCCTGGCACTGGCACGAACACCAAAGAAGCCAGCACGGCGAGCCAAGATAGCCCGTTCCCCAGACTGGACTTTAAAAAATTGGTTGGAAAGTACTATGGAACCCGAACACAGACTATAATTCTCGTTTCCCGAGATGGGAAGGAGATGATATATGTGGAAAAGACTCTTCACGACGCAGACTGTCAGCGACAGATCAACACGCCATTCATTAACAAGTTCCGACTCCATTTGCTAGATTAAAGTATACAAAAAGATATATCTATAAATAAACTACTGGGGATCGGAAACCCGTGTTCCCCAGTTTAATGCCTTTGCTGTCGCTTCTGCAAACTTTTGGCTGGAATTTATACAAAAGGCATGCTCAATGCCAGCGTACTCTTGCTCTTTTGCTCCATTCAAAATCGTGACATCCTCGTTTGTGGAATCACAGCAATCCCGAATGATGCTTTCCCTCGTCTCATCGGCAACCCATCCATCGTGGTTTGCGAAAAAAAGCCACGTTTTAAAGGAAGATGAGCGTGTATTTTCCCAAAATTGAACGTAGTCTTGATCCGGGTCCGCAATTCGCCGCATTTCCTCTTCCGCCATGGCCAGGGTTTGTTTCAGAATCCGCGGGTCTGTGATCAAAGTCGAGGTTGGGCTTACCGCCGCCATCCCTCCGTCATCAGCAGGCGAACCGGCTGTTTTTGTAGCAAACTTGAGCTCCAACAGTTTTGACCTGAGAGCGTTAGGAATCAGGTTGACAGCAAAGGTAATCGGCAGACTGAGTCTTAGAGGCAGGTCGATCCACCTGGAGATCCGGCAAAACCAGACCCCCTTTGACGACTGGGCAATGTTGCGGATAGTTGGAGTGACGAGTCCTACAAAGGCAAGCTTCAGGTTGGCTCCTTTCTTTGCGAACAGTCTGTTAGCGATGCGCTGAACCATCCAGGACCCGACGGAATGGCCAAACAGGTAGAGATCAACCTGCTGGGAAGCCAATGCTGTCTCCGCATAGTCCTCTATCAGGTCCACTTTGTGCTGGATCTGATCATCCAGCCCATAAACAGCCTTGCCCCTTTCTGTGTCACTGTCTCTAGTGTATCCGGCGTGCGAGGGACAGATTATCGTCAGCTGGGGCATTGCCGAGTGGATGTGGATCAGATAGGGCAGATAATACTCGCACAGGCCTGGGTTCCCCGGGACAAAAACAAGGAGCTTGCGATTGCCATTTCCAATAGAGCCCGGTTCAGGCCGGATTTCGATCAGCTCTGTAGGAATTGGCCGCGGATACTGCGAGACCCAGCTTCTGTTGGAGGACTCCATCGGCTCTACTGCACTGGAGGAAGAGTGGGAAGAGAGGTGTCTCTCGGTAAAACACTCTCTACACTTACAGTTCGACAATGGCAAGTCCTGATCAAATACAAATATGCTCTCTTCTCTATAACTGCCTACTTTATTAATTAATCCTGCTTGATGATCTCGTCCAAGTACATGCTGGGGGGAATCACGCTGCCCCGTCCACGCTGGCCGTTGCCAGCACTCAGCAGAGCGTCCTGCTGCTGGCCAGCGTTGATCGAGGCCGATCCAGCACCAGCTGAAGCTGAAGGATAGTAGCCACTGGGCAGATAGGCACTCGATCTGTCGCCTCCTATTGAAGGAGCACCGGCACCTCCTCCTCCTCCGCCCACGTACATACTGTTCGTGTTGCCAGGGGCGTATCCACTCATCGCCGCGGCCGAGGTCGTGACTTCGGCTGTGGGAGATATGAACATGGAGTTGGTGTTTGCGGGCACGTTCAGGGGCGAGTAGAGCGAGGCCTTGGTCCCAGCCGCCGTCAGGTTGTCCATCGAGAGATAGTCGTTGCCGTAAAAGTCGTCCATACCGCCCGCACCGGCTCCTCCAAGGCCCACGCCGGCTCCAGCCATGCCTCCAGCACCGGCTCCGCTCCCCATAGGGTCGCCCTTGTAGTCGTAGTAGCTGTTGACGTCCTTGGTTCGCTTCAGCTCCCGTCGCATGGCAAACGCAACGACTGCGTTCCAGGCCAGCACTGCCAGGATGATGCCTCCAATCACAGAGCCAACGGCAATGAACACAGTGCCGCGTGGAGCCGACGTGGAATAAATGAACGGGTTCCCGTCCGCGGTGGGGATCGCGACGGCAGGAGTAGTGTAAGTGGTCGAGTCCGAATCGTCGCCAGTGAAAGTTGGCAGGTCCAAATCTTCCGTTTTGGTAGCCTTTGTCTTGGAGGTGGTGAGTCCAGGCATAGAGTCCGTTTCTGATTCCGATTCCGATTCCGACTTTGACTCTGTCTCTGACTTCGAGTCTGATGTCGTCTTCGTCTCTTCCTCTTTGGTTGTGGCAGTAGTCTTTTCCTCATCCGAGGTCAGGTTTGGCAAGTCTGTGTCGGTTTCCTTGGGGCTCTCTGTGGTCTTGTCTTCCGAAGTAGTTGTCTGTTCGGCCTTCTTGTCCTCGGTAGTGGCCTTTTGCTCGTCAGTCTTCTTTTCGTCCTCTGTAGTCTTCACCTCGGCGGTGGTCTTCGCGTCCTCCGCGGTGGTGGCCTCCTTGGTTGTCTTAGCGTCTTCGGTTGTCGCAGGGGCTGTCGTGGCATCATCTTTCTTGTCGTCCGTGTTGTCGTCCGCAGCCATGACCACGGCCACGATCGAGAGTAGCAGCAGCAGGCCCAGGACCATCCGGGCCAGCGACTTCTTGGGGGCCAACATTCTTCGCAGTTGGTGGAGTTGCAGTGATCTATTTTTGAGTCGTGGCAGAGAGAAAAACAAGCACGAGCCTCACGGGCAGCGCACGGTGCCCACGTTTACGCGGGGTGCTGAGATGTACTGCGGGCTGGGCTCATCGCGATGCTCCGGAGCTGTCCTCGAAGCTGAAGCTGGAAACCTCCCTGACGAGAACGAGAAGCCGCCGCTATGACCTCGACGTACACGATATCGGACTCTGGCTCGGACTCGGAGACGGACGCCGACTCGCGCCCGGTCTACGTGCCGCCGCTCAACTTTGCGCTGGTCGAGGACATGGTCTATCGCTCGGGCCACCCCGTCCCCATCAACTACCCATTTCTCCAGACCCTCCATCTGAAAACCATCATATACGTGGGCGACGTGGAGGATAACGAGGACTACAGGGCTTGGGCCCGCTCCCAGAACATCAGCTTTGTCTACATACGGATGGAAAGCGTCAAGGAGCCTTTCATCGAAAACGACCCTTCTGCGGTCACAAAGGTGCTCACCAAAGTGCTAGATACCCGCAACTATCCCATCCTGATCCACTCCAACAAGGGCAAACACCGCGTGGGCGTGCTGGTCGGAGTCATGAGAAGTGTCCTACAGGGCTGGAGCCTTGGTGGCATCTTTGACGAGTACAGCAAGTTTGCCGCGGGCAAAACTGAGGCAGATGTCGAGGTAAGTATTATTGTCCTATCAACTAAAATTACATTTGCTAACAAAAATCCTTCTCCACAGTTTATAGAAACTTTTAGGACAGAACTCCAATTCGATCCACGGTACGCCCCGCCGTTTTTGCGAATATAGCAGTTTCCTTTATTAAATAGCAGTTCCTCTTTCAAAAGCATCTCGTGTCTCTTTTGTGTACTGGTCGTAGTGCCTCGCCAACTTTTGGTTAAAGTGCTTGTTCTTTTCGTTGATATACGTAACCATCTCGTCTTCATCCGCCCCTTTCCGTCGCTTCATCCTTCGCTCGTCTCCTTTTCGAAGCTGTGCAACCAGCCGGTCAACTGCCTCTTTGCTGGGCTTGTTTGTCCCATAGCTCTTTTCGATTTCTTCTGTATGATTCTTGAGAAAGACACTATGGTCAATGCTGTTTTCGTCATTATTATCATTACCCTCATCATTTTCTTCCGCCTGTTCTTCGTTCTCATTGTCATTCTTTCTCTTTTGTCTCGCGACCTTGGCCCGCAAATAGGCCTCTTTATCCGGAACAAAGTCCCTCATCTCCTTTACATATGCTCGATTCGCAGCCTGGGAATAATCCTGAAACCCTGCATTCTGTCGTCTCTCCTCGTCCGTGGCTTTCTTTGCATCCCATCGCTCCGACTCTTCAACAGTCCAGTCCCAGGCCCGCTTCCTCTCAAAATCCTCATTCGCCTCCTCGGCCTCCATCCGTGCGATTTCAAACTCTGCTCTCTCGCGCCTGTTGGCCATCTTTTTCAGATACGATGGGTCGCTCCTTTGTTGCCGTCGTTCGTGTTCTTGGTAAAGCTCTTTCCTGTTGTCTGTTTCTGCTTCCATCTATATCATAGTGTTAGTATTCCGCATAGGCAGCGCACACAAAACCCAAAACCCCATACCTTTCTCTTTTTCAGCTGTTTCAGCCTCGCCAGCTTGTCCTGTATTGATACACCACCATTGTTATTGTCGCTCATTGTAGACATTTCTTGGTTGTTGTTGGATGGAAGATGAGTTGAGTTGAGACTAGTTCACTTTTGAGTTGAGTGTTGTACCTGCCAGAAAGAGAAAGTGTTTTGAGTCTGTACACCCATACATCCCTCCTCCATCTGGGCTATTGGGCTATTCGCTGCCTTCACTTTCACCATATCATGAACACAGACGAGCTTTTCAGAGCATGTATATTTGTTCTATTTGTGATATGGGATGCACTAATACTAATACAAAACCGAATATGTTCAGTTCCAGGGCTTTAAAGGGACCTCTCACTCAAAGCAGAGAAGACCATCTAGAGATGAAGAGGACTCGACTTTAAACCAGAGAAACAAGAAGCAAAAGACTGAGAACAGCAATGACGGAACGGAATCCGGAATGATACCCGTTACAAATGAGGATGATATTCCATTGTATCCAGTAGATCAGACGGGCCGCGAAGAGTGGAAACAGATTCAAGAACTGGTAGATAAAGCAGAAAACGACAATCTTGTAAGTATTGCATCAACCTCTCTTTCCCTCTTTTCTGATTTGCTTACAAGCATGTATAGAATGATCCAATTGGCGAAATTTGGCTTAGAAAAGCCATTGCGCGGCTCGAGAAAGCTGCCCAGACTAACACAAAGCTGAGAGGGAAGTATCCAAACGATCCGTTAAAGTATGTACGCGTCTCATATTTGCCCATCTCTACTTTTCCTAACAATTGGTTTGAAACATAGGTTTGCAGAATCGGAAGAGGATTTAAACAATGCAATTAAGAATCTTTCTTCTATAGCAGACTCGGACATGGACACCAATTCAAAGTCACTATACCCTCTGTTTATCGAGCTTGGTGGCCATGGCCAGTTGATATCTCTACTGGGACATGAAAACAGTGATATCGGAAGTACCACGATCAAAATTATTTCAGAACTGGTGGATGATGAAGAAGGAAACGAACAACCTCTAGGTGAAACACAAGGAGACAAGTATCATCTCTTGTCGTTACTATACGATGCAGATGTGATAGGATTTATAATTGAGCATCTTATGCAACTTGAGAAGGAGATTTCTGCATTGGACTTGAAAAATGTCGAAGTTCAGCTTGCGTTGGACATCCTTGGCATGTTCACAAAGGTTGCAAATAGAAAAACTAGATCAAAATCTGGCGGTTCAACTAGAGGAAACAGGGTAAAGGCTGAACATAAAGCATTTTCAAACCCAAAGCTTCTCAATTTTATAATATCAAAGCTGGAACTGTTTCTGAGTACACCCGCCGAAGAAGAAGTTTTCTCGCCTGTCATGGTTTCAACTTCTGAGCTTTTGTTCGCACTGACTGAGGCAGATCTTGTTGAACCGCCAAGTTCTGGTGGTTCAGAGCTGCCCCAGGAAAAACTTGTGGATATTTTACTACAATGTTTTGCCAAATGCAGACATCACAGTCATGATATCAAGAACGACAATAAGATGGAGTTTTTAAATTATTGTCTTGACGCTCTGTCTCTTTTGATAGGATCAATATGGGCGTTTAAACAGTTATTTTTCGAATTTGAAGGAGTTGAACTGATTGTTCTCATCTTGGAGGATGATTTGGCGGTAAGTAACAACTGGTTAAAAAACCGGGCAATCCAAACCTTGTTTTCTGCACTTGAAAGTTCGGCTTATGGAAGTTCAGATGGAAAAGACGAGGAACAATGGGAAAGACTTTTGGTGCAGATATCCGAAAAGTTTGTGGAGGCTGGAGGATTAAAACCTTTTTTCACAATGTTCAAGAAAAAGATAAAGAGAGTACGAAAAAAGCATACAAATAATAAAAACGATGATCACGAGGGAAAGGAGAATGGAAAGTTGAGTCTAAGTGGGGTACTTGAAAGTATGGTTTCTGTAATGGTCTACTTCTGTAAATATCTACCTTTCGACTCTGATCGTCGGATCAGATATATCGGTAAATTTCTCGAGAGAGACTATGAAAAGACAAAGCTAGTTTTGTCGTTGCATGAGATTATATTCAAAGAGCTGAGCAAAATTGATTCGGAAAATGGTGGGCTGGAAGAAGAGGATGACATACGACGTGAAAATGCAAAGCTCGACGCTGGCTTGCCTGTGTTAGAACAAGTGGACACACTGATATCCTGGCTTTTGGTCGAAAACGACGTTTCACTACGAAATTATGTCTTGTCCAACGTTCAGATCCAGGAGGTGGTGCAAGTTTTGAAGGCTTTGATCATAAGACTTGAAAAGTTTAAAGAATTGACCTTGGAAGAAGATGGCACTATTGTGACTCGAAGCAAAGAAGTTAGGGCCTGGGATGAGATCCAGGATATGGTTAAAACTCTTTTAGATGAAGTTGTATATAGCAGTTAATGTAAACCTACATAAAGAGAGGTATTCCCTCGGTTTTTAGTGAATACTTTTGAATTAGATTAGGAATACAGTGTTAGGTTCTGGATGTCCCTGCCTCACGGCATCCCGGTTTTAGCCGAGCCATTCCTCTATATAAACAGCCTAGTTCCTACATAGCAATAGAGATCATCAAGAAAGTGTGTGAACTGTGAACGTATAGTTCCCCGAACCTTACATACAGGGACTGTTTTGCCGCAGTGGCACTTGAAAGCCTGAAATAATCTCCGCAAATGTACATGAAATTTAGAAATCTCTAAAGATTCTGATGAGACTATTATTGAATTGTGTTCTTCTATAGTTCTTAAAAAAATGTTAAATCTCAAAGTGTTGTGGAGTGGTCCTTTCGAATGTGTGGGTGGCACATGATAAGCTTGTGGTGCTGTATGTGACAAAACCGTGTGTCAAGTTGGTAACTCTATGTAAGATGACAGTCCCCTTTAAAACACTAGGACCATTGGATTGTGAGCTGTAGTAATTTAACACCACGTCCTTTTATTATTGTGAGGGACAAGATGGGAATGGAAAGTCCAAAAAGCTTAGAATTTCGCATTGTACTAATACACCAAAAGAAGAGATACGACCCAATGGTAAATGAATAAACAGAAACACAATAATAATCCAAAATGAACAAAAACGTTACAAACTGCAGGATAAAAAAAACGAAATGAGAGCTATCTATGAAGTCTGCCACGTAATCGATCATTCTCCACTTCCAACTCCCTCAGTCTTTCCATTGAACCTTCAAATTCCATTTTTCGTGCCTCCCGTTCCTGTTTAAACTTTTTGCTAACCAACTCAAATCTTTCTTTCCATGATTGTAAATTCCTAGATCCAGCTTCGCTATCGGTTGTTGCAGTCTGTTCTGTGAAAGCAGTTCCGGTCTCACTGGGGCCAGCCCCTAGAGATGGTTGGCTTTTAAATCTTTCTAAAGCCTCATTTGCTATCTGCAGCTCTTTTGTCAATTCGGAAACCCGATTGTGTAATTCCTCAATCTCCTCTTTCATTCCTTCAAAATCCACTTCCTCCAACTTTTCCAGCTTGTTAAGTTGACTAATATGCTCTTCGAATATGCGATCAATAGCCTTTCCAATATAGTTTGAAATAGACACCGCGAGGTCAAACCGATCGTCATCATTGTCATTCACATCCATCTCATCAAGCCTATCAATTTTCTTTTGAACGCCAGCGATGGACTCGGGATCAAGCATCAACTCAAGTTTCTCAACAAGATTCTCGAAAAATGAGATTTGGGCATTTTGCTGTACTTCAAGCCTGCCCAACATGTCATTATACGCTTGAGTTCTCTCCCTGAACAAATCATTATCACTTTGGAGTCGGCTAATGTTACTAGACAGATTCTCAAAGCTTATCTCCAAATTTCGTATCTCTTCTTCTCTCCTGACAACCAATGCCTCCAATTGGTTCTTTTCAGTAGACAGAACATGTTGGGCTTCAAGCGCAGAGTCTTTTTCATTCTCTAGCTGTGCAACCAAGGAATCCTTCTTCTTCATCGAAATTTCCTGCTCTCTCTCCACCTGCGCCAGAGACGACTTCAACTGAGCAACTTCATCGCGAGCATAACCCAAATCCAAAGTCAAAAGACGAACTTTCTTCTCAGCGTCTGTTTTTTCTTGCACAACTTTTGAATTATCAATCTCTAAATCTTTAAGCGCAGTTGTTATCTGCTGTATTTCCCTGTCGTCATATCTAGGTTCATTCGAAATCTGCCAATTCGATGAAGGCGTTTGTGTAACTGATGGTGAGCTAGCCCTCACCTGTAATTCTATTTGCTGTGGCTGTGGTTGTGGCTGATTATGAACTAAATTTTGACTAAACGAACTCTTTGCCAGCTCAAGTTCCAGCATGTGAACCTTGTCAGCAAGATAATACCTTTGTGACTGACTTTCCTTCAGTTGACTTTTCAACCGGCTAACTTCAGCCAGACTCTGTTTCTCGACTTCTTCATGCTTCGCAATTAATTTATTAAACTCTTTCTGAGAATACGAGTTTTCTCGCTCATTATGACTGGCGCTGCTCCTAAGCATTTGATTTTCATGCCGCAATTTATCAACCTCGAATTTGAGACCTGTTATCTCAGAAGACTGTGCAGTCAAATTCATATTCGCAGTTTCTGAAAGTTTCTTCTGCTCTAAAAGTGACTGTTGCAAGGAATCTCTCTCATTCCGCAGCTTTTTGGTTGTTGATCTTTCATCTTCCAAAAGTTCACTAACCTCGCGAAGAGAGGCTCTTACCTCTCTAAGACTCGTCTTGTCTGATTGCAACTCCTCTCTGATGTATTTGAGTTCGTTAAATATTTGATGACTATCTTTGTGTGTATAGTCGCTCCCACTATTGCTCCGCTGCAGCTGTTGATAGGAGGAAGTCAGACTGGTAAGAGCTGCAGTCAACAGGCTGTTGTTGTGTGTACTTTCCGGCGAATGTAAAAAGACTTGCTGAGGAGGGGGAGCCTGCAGTGGAGCTGATTGTGGCGGCGGTGGTAAACTGGGAGCCTGTGTATATGGAGACATTGATCTTCCAGGCAATGATTGATGTCGGTTGTTGAGCATTTCCAGCTCGTGTACACGAGCCGTTAAGTAGTTTAATCTGTCTGACATTTGCAGAAACTCATGCTGCTTCTCTTCAATAGAAAGTTGTATCCATTGAAGTCGTTCATTAACGTCACCTTGAAGTAAACGTGAGTATGATGAAGAAGATGTGGTAGAAGAGGAAGATCTAAACCCTCCAAAAGGTGTCATCAACTCTGGCCAATTCATCATGATACCGACCAAGGTGTCTATGAGATGGAAAATTTGTTCGTCATTACTGTTTTTATCCGCAATTATCCGGTCAATGTCATCGCCCAAAGAGCTAATTTGTCCTAGTAGTTCGTTAATCTTTTGTTTATCTTCCGTTAATTCGTTGTTCAAGCTGGAAATCTCTTCACGCAGCTTGCTTTCAACTTCCGGATCGCGGTCAGAGTCCTGGGCTGGGCTAGTCAAGCCGCTTCCACCGCCGCTGTCAGGCATACGAATATTCGTCAATCTGGACACAAACTGATCCCTTAGTTCAGCATCATTAGTGCCAATCTCCTCGAGGGCGTCTCGAAGTACAGTTTCCATCATTTTCCACTGTATCTGAAATCCGTGTATCTTTTGGTTCAACTCTTTGATCTTGATAGATTCCCCAACGCTGAAACCAGCGGTAGGCATTCTACCATTAGAATCCAGAGTCATCCTTCGTAGAGACTTTCCCACTGTGTCTGGAGCTCTTGGTTGTCGCCATCGTAGTGGAGTTTGTTCGGGTGCAGGCAGGCTTCGCTTTACATTAGTGTCCAGTTTGTCAATATCTATTTGATCGCGACTGTCATCTCCAACGATATCTTCGACTCGAGCTATACTCTGAGGCCTCACACTAGATAATCTTGAAGATGGTGAGTTTGAACCGTTTCGGCTGTTCCTGTTTGAATTGGAGCTTGGTGATTCAGATTCAGATCCAGATCTTGAAGAAGGTGGTCTGGTTCTAAATCGGTTTCCGCCAAACATTGGTGCTATTCTTCTTGTGGACTGAGCCACCCTATCCTCATTACTTCTAGATCTGGTAGTAATTATGCCGTGAGTTGAAATCTTGGAAAACCTTGTAGAGGGAGTTGGCGTTGAGGTGCTGTCACTCTCAGAAGTTGAGCTGATTTCAGGGGTACTCTTCAAGCTCTTTGAACTATTGATGTCGGTCACAGTACTATTCTCGGAATTTATATCTTGGCTGCTGCTATCATCGTGGCCATCAATATCAGTTCTCCCTATTTCTTGGGTGCTATCGGAGCCCTGGGCTTCGAACATGCGATATGGGAGTTTTTTGATGCTAGAGGAGTAGGTGAAAAACTCGCTGTGATCAGAATCGCCACCATCTACAGAGACAGCCGAAGGGGTATGTGGCGGGCCCTTCTGTTGTTCAAAGTCCATGGCTAGATAGACCGCCAGAACCCAAAACCGTAAACAGACTTGTTTTTGTTTGCAAACACGAGTGTAACTTTTGGTTTTCAAAGTTGTCAACATTGGCTAATACCTTACATAATGGGCATGTGATCTACACTTTTGCCCTAGATTTTAGCTCACCTTCCTTTTTTAAGTTTTAGTTCTTTATTGTGGTCAAGTTGTCGTTTTACGGATTTTTATTGTATATCAGAGTGAAAACTTGCCAAACCTCTTTGATCATATATTTTTCCTGATTGGTAGAATGGATTTCAATCTACGTTGACCATTACAGGCAAAATGATTTTATGTTTGGTACTAATTGCCACAACTCCATGTTTACCTCTTGCTCTATTGTAGGTACTAGTCTTTGTTTAATTTTGGATACTTAAAAACTTGGTCAATCTAGATTTTTTATAGCAAAGACGACTATTTTTGTAAATAGACTAAACTTAGTATAGCTCTTGGATCACGGCTTTTCAAAAGGTATGGCCATATCATTTTTAACAATTGATGTCTAAGTTGTATAGATAATTGTTCCTACACACTGCATTTAGTGCTCTAGACCATGGGTTAAATAAAGAAGGGAATCAAGCAAAAGTTAAAGCGCCATTATGACCATAACCTGCAGAAAGCTATTCAATGAAACGAACAGGTGTGGTGCTAAAACTCAAGGTATGAAAGGCCAAATATGGTTGTAAAGGGCCAGGCCACCATCAGAGGTTGGTTGTGACAAGCAAGATCGAATGTCACAGAAATGCAAAAAGCAATAAACTTCAAAGAATTAATGATTTAACCATTTGGGAAGACCAAAAATGAAGCGACAAAACTCGAATGAAAAAAGACGGAATTGAAATTTCGGGATATTGCAATGATCTGGGGCAATGCAATTGGGAAAAGATCCAGTCTATTAACAGAACAAGAATATTTCCTGCGACGGAAGTTACTAGAGTCGATCAGCTCAAATAACAGAATGTAGGGAGAAAAGCAGTTTCTTAGTTGTGCATCCAGTACCAAAAAATGTATCAAAACCATTGCTTCGCGATATTCCATACATCTTTCAAAATCTCCAGATTTTGATTTGAATAGTCTCTCTTGCGATTATTTTTGTGAAGTATCAACGCACGATCTTGATTGAACTAAGGGGAAAATTGATAAAATGGTTATGCTTGAAACCTTTATCTCTCTTCCACTACGCACAAAAAAAATCTTCTTCAATCTAGTTTGCTGAACGAGTATTAGTAAACATTAAAGTCTGTAGAAAGGACAAGAAAAATATGCGTCAGCCCGGAGTCGAACCGGGGGCTCGTCGATGGCAACGACGAATTTTACCGCTAAACCACTAACGCCTCTTTTTTCGTTTTGTAAGAGAACAGAGCCTCAGCTCTGAACTCTTAGGTGGTGGGTTTGGTTCGAAAAACTTGTATTAAAGTAACTTGTAGAAAAGAACAAGGAAACTATAGAAACTAACTTTAAATACACAAAACAGTATTCATTATACACATGTGATCAAATGTGCCATCGAAACAAAGAGTAAGAATTATAATTCTTACACGTTTTGAGAGTCAGTTAGGCACCTGCAACGATGGGATCGAGGGAAGGGATGAGATCAGGAAAAGGTGGTGATGGGTGGGTTCGAAAGAAAGGCTTACACTTGTTAATAATAATGTAAAAAGTTTTAGAAGTTGTTTTTCTCTTTTTATTTTCTTGTCCTTCCTATATCACTAGCGACAAGAGGTTTTTACATAGTTTTCAGCCTTCAGCGGCTATCCCTAATCGTCTAAGTCAAAACTAAATATTACAAATCAAAACCATCATCATCAGTTGTCACAACTCCAAGTCATACGACTTGACTGTAAAACTGAATAAAAGATCATATGTTGACAAGGCCAGCACGAGCTAGCTGGCAGGGGTCCTGATAGTTAGACTAGGTTCCCAGCGTGAACCCTTGAAGGTTTGTGAAGAACCCTTCACATTCGTTTGTGACGATTATTGCTCTGGCGTCTCTATACTTTACCTTCTTTTACAAACTATTTCCTTTATTCTCTTCTTAACGTTATACTTCTTCTTTTCTTTTCATTTACTTTATTGCAATCTTGCTACGCTTACTCTTTATTGTTATTGATTATCTTTTCTTTCTTAATTGCTATCAAGCTATATTCTTTTCTTGCTACCAATAATCTGTTATTGACACGTTTACTTTTATTCTTGATCGTATATAATCTTTATTTATCGTTGAGGTCTATATAAGGGCGTCTTTTCGCCACTTTTTAATATAAGAATTAACAAGTTTTTCTCTTCTAAATCACCACTGTGATATTTGTTGTGAGAGAACAGAACCTCTGTTCTGAACTCTCAAGTTTATGGCTCAAAAGGTTGATATGAAGTAGCTTAAGAAGAAAGCTAAATATACAAACAAAGTTCTATTTATACTAATTGGCTTCAGTCTCATTATTACATCATTGTTGAATATACTGAGCCTTTTCTTCATAAGAATCACAATTCTTACAGTTGTAAAGAGCATGCCCTTTTGCTAATATCAACTGCTATTTTCTTGATATTGCTTTCCTGTGTTCCTTATTGATCAAAGATAAGTTATCTACTTCATTATCTGATCTTTCTTATGTTATTATCTTAACCTTTCAACTAGAATCTATTACTATCCTTTACTTTCTATTCACCAAAGATATATGGAATATCTTTGCCTCATTACTTTAATTATCACTATTACTATTTCGACTTCTCTTGGCTCAGTCTATGTAAACTAGTCTAACTCCTTTTAATAAAGATTAACAAAATATTCAAGCTGTTAGCTTTCAATTGGTAGCGATTGTTGGTGACGATCTCGAGAACTCCAGGTGAATGAGTTCAGACGAGCCTATTGGTCTGCTACGATTGCAGCATACGAATGTTGATATGAATCCCGAAGAATTTGTCAGTGCGGATGAGTTGCCCCCGCCCAAGTTTAAAATGTTGAAAATCCCTGCATTGCCAGCATACAAAGGAGAGGTGGATGCCGAAATAATAGGACGCCTGTCTCAACGGCCTCTCCCTACTCTTTGAACTCTCTGGTGTCACGATGGATGCTGCAAAACTTGCAAGTGTTGGTGTTTATATGACTGGTGAAGCCTTCAACTGGTCTATGGCCAACAAGCAATTTTTTGAAAGTTGGGCAGACTTAGAAACCGCGATTCGCAGAACTTTCTACCCACCATACTATCTACGAGGAGTATATACAAAATTCTCAAACCTCCTACAGACTCGAGATGTGCATTCTTATGCGGTTCAGTTTCACTTAGGGTTAAGCTAGGTGAAGAATGGATGTCCAACGAGGCAAAGTTGGAACACTTTCTGGATGGACTGAAGCCTGAGGTCCAACCACAGGTACGGCTTTCTCGACCCTCAAACGCTAATGAAGCCTTGGAAGCGCTATCGAAGTGGATTCGTGGGAACAGCCAACTAAACCACGAAATACCTCTTACATTTTTAACAGAAACGGTCGCAACCACAACCTTAGGTTTAGAAACTTTCGGCGCCTCAACATTCCTGCGGTCGACCACGATGGGGACACAACTATGGAATCCAACTATGGAAAAGTCTCAAGAACACGGCAAAGACCAGCACATGAACAACCAAACTGTCGCTGTTTCGGATGTGGCCAAATCTAACACTTTGTGGCCTTGTGTGGGCCATTTAAACAAAGTGGCCCACATCATCGATGTCCGAGAAACAACCGTCGATGTAAATAAGGTACACCTTAGAGTACCCAATAACCTCCTAATGAAAGTTCCGTTTATTATTAATGGGAAATGCGCTCCGTGTTTGCTTGATAGCGGTTTCACAACCAACCTTATGACTAGAAAGCTGGTGAGCACTCTAGGAGTACACAACTTGCAGCAACCTTTGGAAGAAACTGCAATTCAGGTCTCAACGGCTACACCGGTCTCTTCGGATATCCATACGGTGGGCACAATCAGGTTGGATCTTTATTTTGAAGGTATCCATGAACAAGTTGCCTTCTACGTTGTTACACAGTTGACAAAACCATTGATCTTAAGCAAACCGTTTGTAGAAAAACGCCAAGCTGTAATTGATTGGAAACGCAATAGGTTCTACGGGCATTCACTTTTGGTGGAAGAAAAATTAATCTCTGGTAAGGTGGAAGTGTGTTTGGTGGACACTGATACTTTCACCAGAGACCTCCGATCAGGCGAATTCGGTGTTACCACTTTATCCTTCCCCAAAGAAGACACGAACAACCCTCGAATCCCCAAGTTTATAACAGACAAATTTGCGGATGTAGTGTCTGATCAGCCCTTGTCTGCTATCAAGGTGGACCCCGTGAAGTTCAACCACGCCATAGAAGCCATTCCTGGTTCCGAACCACCCTCTAGAACACCATACCGCCTATCCTATGGAGAAAACTTGGAACTCGAAAAACAACTGAAAGAATTGCTCACAAAAGGATTTATCACCAAATCTACCAGTCCTTATTCAGCCCCAGTCCTGTTTGCCAAAAAGAAAGATGGTAGCCTGAGGTTATGTATTGATTATCGCTTATTAAACAATCAAACAATCAAGAACCGCTACCCCTTACCACTAATCGGGGACTTGCTGGACCAACTGCATGGTGCAAGGATTTTTTCCTCTATAGATTTGATGAGCGGCTACCATCAAATACCCATTTACGAGGAGGACAAACAAAAAACGGGGTTCTCAACAAGACACGGGCACTTTGAGTGGAACGTCATGCCTTTTGGGTTGTGTAATGCCCCTTCAACATTTCAATCGGCCATGAACCAGATCTTTGACGAATACATCAATGAATTTGTTGTGGTGTATCTAGATGATGTTCTGATTTATTCCAAGAACCAGAAGAGCACTTGGTTCACATTCGAAAAGTACTCAAACGTCTTCGCAAGTATGGTTTCGTGGCAAAGAAGAAAAAGTGTCAATTCTTGATGAATAGGTTGAACTATCTTGGTTTTGTGGTGTCAGACAAAGGCATAGAACCAGACGAAAGCAAGATATCAGTAATCACTAATTGGCCAAAACCGAAAAATGCTAGGGAAGCGAAGAGTTTTCTAGGCCTCGCAAACTTCTACAGAAGGTTCCAGTACTTTTCGAATGTGAACCAAGTGTTCCTTCTGGTTCTTGGAGTAAATCTACACATCATCAAGATAGACCACTACAAATTTGTAGATATAGTCGTCAAAGATCTGGTTCATAGCAGATTGAAATGTTGAAGGAGCATTGCACAACCCAAAAGGCATAACGTTCCATTGAAAATGCCCATGTCTTGTTGAGAACCCCGTTTTTTGTTTGTCCTCCTCGTAAATGGGTATTTGATGGTAGCCGCTCATCAAATCTATAGAGGAAAAAATCCTTGCACCATGCAGTTGGTCCAGCAAGTCCCCGATTAGTGGTAAGGGGTAGCGGTTCTTGATTGTTTGATTGTTTAATAAGCGATAATCAATACATAACCTCAGGCTACCATCTTTCTTTTTGGCAAACAGGACTGGGGCTGAATAAGGACTGGTAGATTTGGTGATAAATCGCGGTTAGCTTTCATTTTGTGCAAGAGACCAGAACCTCGGCTCTGAACTCTTAGGTTGTGGGTTTTGATTCATAAAAATAGTATTAAGGTAACTTGTAGAAAAGACCAAGGAAGCTACAGAAACTAACTTAAATACACATCTTCAGTATTCATTTTACACATGTGACCAAATGTGCTATTGGAACAAAGAGTAAGAATCAGAATTCTTACAGTAAAAAAGCCTACTGAGCTAGATCTTCTGGACATGACGTTACTGCAGAATATGCAATCATGCGGCACGAAGTGTTTGCTTGAAAAAGAACCTGCACCTTGGTAGCACCTTCAGTAGCAAGACCTTAATATTCGGTAAGAAGAATAGCGATGTTGCTTTAGGTATATTTAGGATAATGTAGTTAGTTGATTTAGATATTTGGGAATCACTACTTAAGAGAGCCTGGTCTCCCTATAGGAAAAGGGAACAAGGAAGAAAAGAATAAAAAACTTTTATTTTTGAACTTGCCACAACTCTCTTTTGAACTCGAACGTAATAGCAATAGGAATTGGAAACCTATTGTTATTATATTCGGTAGCAATACCAGATTCAGACAACCCCATTGAAGAATCTAGACTAGAGTCCATGGAACAATTAACACCAGAATTGAGATTTCTCCAAGAAATGGGAGGAGCAATGAGAGCAATGTATGATACATTAAGTCAACAACAAAGTGTTATAAATGAACTTGTTTGAAAAAATTGAAGTTTCCTCAACTGTCCAAGAAGACCCAAGAAAGAAGCTAAACAAAATATCTGATCCCTCAAGAAAGACGACGATGCCTTTCAAGTCTCGGATCAAGACCTTGTCCGAGAAATGAGATATACAAAAAGTCAACAGCTGGTTGAAACAAGTCGAATCATCACTTGCAATATTTCAAGTTACTCATCATTCCGAAAGAATTGCCTGGGCCAGATACTTTATGGCGCGCTGGTGCAGTAGATGGTTTGACGAGAACTCTGAGAATTTCTCAACTTGGGCGTCCTTTAAGGAAGTCTTTCAAAAAAGATTCTGCCGCGACAATTATGTTGGGTACATCACGAAGAAACTCTGAAGTGCTAGACAAAAAAGCACCATAGCAAACTATACAGATATTTCAGACACTGGTATGTTACTCTTCTCCAAGTACCGATGTCCCTTGAAGTTCGAAAAGAAATGTTTTTGAATGGACTAAAGCCCACCGTCCAGTCGCATGTAACGAATGCGATTCGTGAATGTGGGGCAATGGAGGGGTTTACACTATTGCTTCTGTGTATGACCGCGCTGGAAGACATGAAGAACTACGGAAGATTCCTCGGCGAAGTACACCAGATGTTGGTATGGAGATGGACCTAGACTTGGTTAAGGTTTCTATGGTCGAGAAAGAAAGCCTTAAATGAGAATGTAGATGTTACAGTTGCAAACAAAGAGGTTGTATTGATCTTTGGAGGGGAAGATGGAAAGGGACTGCTAGCACTCTTTGAGTCTAAGAATGCCTTGCCCTCCAAGATCAACGAAAGGGCCTAGCTATATAGTCCGATCTATGGATTCGTACATATGCATGTGCGGCTTAGTCTAGGCCGTTACAGAGACCATCTGTTTTTCAACTGTCCAAAGAACCAGAAGAAACCTCAAAGATCAATGACAGTCTCTGCCCTGGAAGCAGAAACGGACCGGATCAAACCTTATCCAATATGGAACTGGATGTATGTAATGTGAAGGCTAAATTTGGAGTAGCAAACCACAAACTATTCTTGGTCCCATCTATAGTCAATGGTAAAGAAGTCGAGTATATGATCTCGACTCTGGATGTACTGCCAACGTTATAACTCAAGAAATGGTAGCGACATTAGGCATGAATAGCCAGGTTAAACCAGTACAATCATCAATCAAGATAGTAACCGCTGAAAAAGAAAACTCTGGAATCAAGACTATTGGCGTTGTAAAGCTTCACCTCACTTTTCATGACATCAAAGAAACTGTTGCTTTCTATGTGGTAAGTGAATTGACAAAACCTATTATGCTCGGGAAACCATATGTTGCCAATCATCCCAGATTTGGAACATGGTAAATGTGGGTAGACCATTGATGCTTGTGAAGATGCCATTGGAGCCGTGTTGGAAGAAGTCAAGAGGAGTGGTCGCGTATTACTCTAATAAAATGCAACAAGCCGAACTTCTTTATCCTACGCGATAAAAGGAATTCTAAGCGGTAGTTCAGGCATGAAAACATTGGCGGCACTACCTTTATGGTCGTGAGTTTGTAATCCAAACCGACCATCAGTCTTTGGTCTATCTAAAGACACAGAGCAAAATCTCTGAAAGGCGACCGGCTAGATGGCTAGACTTTTTGAGTGAGTATAATTTCTCAATTAAATACATAAAAGGAAATGAAAACTCTACGGCGGACGCTCTGAGCTGTAAACACTTGACCAATGAAGAAGCCAGTCTGATGGATTTAGTAGCGACGGATAGTGTATCGGAAAGGACCAAGGACAAACAGTTTACGACGATTTATGGGATCTTAGAAACACAGGCAGAAGCTCCAAAGGAAATAAATGCATACACCAAACATTTTAAAGTGGAAGATAAATTGTTAACTCTACCGCAATAGTGGGGCATCATTAAATTCGTAGAAGAGCTTGAGCTCGGTATTCATAGTCTCCCACCATCGCCATACAATAAAACAGTTTGTTGTCCAACTTAAAATGTTTAATGTAGGCATTTTTTTCTTTTGGAGCCTCTGCCTGTGTTTCTGATATACCAGGGGAAAACCGGAGTCCTTCCTTCCATTGGCTCCATCGTAGGTACTAATTCCATTAGACTTGTTGCTAAAGCCTCATCCTTCGATACTGGCTGTTATATTGGCTGATGAGAGTGTCCGTGGCCGAATTTTCCTTTCATTTCATATGCCTGATGGTGAAGTTATATTAGTTTGAGGTCTAATCATCTAGCCAGCCATTCCGTAATTTTATCCACAGTTCTTAAATATACAAAAGAATGATGATTGGTTTGAATCACAACCTCGCGACCATACAAATAGTGTATCAAATGTGCCAAAAATTCCTTCTCATGAGTTGGGTTATTCAATTCTGTTGCTGCAAGTTCTGTTTTTCAAAACACCAACCCATTATCTCGGCCTTAAGTGGCGCCAGTATATTCATTGCAAAATAAAGACGCATGTATCACCAGAGCAAGTCCCGCCCTCATGTGAGCTAGTATATTAGCAGTTTAGTTTCGGCAAGAGGGCGGTTGTTTCAATTATTCTCCAGCAGTCAATGCTTGGGAAGTGGGTGTGGAAGAGCAGGGTAAAAAGGGTACAGTTGTTTACCTCTATGAACAATAGAAGGAACATCCAAACTATAACGCGCTCTAATCCGTCTGCAACTAACTATTTGAAAAGTATAGTCCACTAGGCTAGTTCAAATATACAGTCAGAAATGAGCAGGCAATCAGATGAAATACAAGTTGTCAGCCAAATAGTGGGATCCAAAAGGCAGCGTTCTGCTTCGCCGTCATTAGAAGCTGATGGAGAGAAGCTTAGGCGTTACGAATCAGTAACCACGACTAATGGTACCGATTCCGAGGTAGAGGAGCTGGCATCGGTAGCCTCTCCAATATCTCTGAACAAGCTCTCGTTTTTGACCAAAGATCGCGACACTCTCAGCATGTCCGATCTAATTGGATCTGATAACATTATAGAAATGGTAAGAACTCAGCTTCTTCTAATCGCTATACTTACCTAGTAACCTATTTGATTAGTATCAATTCAACTATATGATAGATTATCAATTTGTCTTTAAACATCTGAGTGAATCTGTTCGCAATGATCCCAACTTTTCGCTTTGTTTTGTCAAAACTGTTCCCAATTTCCCTGTGGAGCGGTCAAGGATGAGAAAAGAGAAAGAGAGTTGCAATGTGTGTGGAACAGTGAATATAATCAAGGCACGGCTCCAGTCCATGTATGGGACTCATCACTCAAAAATGATGATTATAAAATACGCAGATGGAGGATTGAAGATTGTGATTCACACGGGAAATCTCATAAATTTTGACTGGGAGTATGTAACTTGTCCAATCTCGCTCTTCTAGCTCCTAACCAATGCTGTATATTTAGTTACATGACGCAAGGAATATGGAGCAGTCCAGTTTTGCAACAAAAATCACAGCCAGACATGACTTCCAAGTTTGAAAAGGATCTTTTGTCGTACTTGGAAGGCTATAACAATAATGAGCTGGAACCATTGCAAAACTTGGTGAAAGAGTACGATTTTAGTGCAATACGTGCCGTTCTGGTTGCCAGTGTTCCAGGCAGTCATGGCAGTTATGACGATTGTTATCAAAAATACGGGTTAGGAAAGCTGTGGAGCGAAATGCAGACATATCACAAAATGAATCAAGCTCATAATAGGAGAATAATTTCCAGGAATTTCAACTTACAAGTCTCTTCGATTGCTTCTGTGGCCAAGAGCCTTTTCACTCAGTTTGCAAATATACTAGAAGGGAAGACCAATTTTGATGTAAAAAGACCCAAAGACGAAGCCAAGCTACCAATAAATTTAGTTTTCCCAACAATCAAAGAGGTGGGATACGCAAAAGCTGGCTACTACGCCGGAACCTCAATTCATTTCAAGTACAGCACAAAACGACAACTGAACCAGTATGAAAGAATCAGAGGGTTGTTTTGTAATTTCATTTCCTCAAAAGCAGGAAGAGTAGAAGCTCCTCTTCACATTAAAACATATTTGGGACAAAGTTCGGACGAAGATGGCAAGGAATATCTGGACTGGATCCTCCTAACAAGCGCAAACCTGTCAAATCAAGCATGGGGGCATTTGAAACCGAAATACATAAGAATCGAATCGTATGAAATCGGCGTGTTGCTGTATCCGGAGCTTTGGGATGATGAAAATGGCAAGAAGCATTGCTTTCAGCCTGCTTATGGGTCAAATTCTCCAAGTACAGCTGGCCTTAACCAAGATGCTATTAACATTGGAGTGCGACTGCCTTTTGATCTGCCTACTAAACACTACTGTCCAGAAGATAAACCCTGGACAGCCATGGGAGAGCATTACGAACCTGATTCATTAGGGAGGCAATGGCCAAAAGGCTACATGAGCTACTAATGTATAGACTCGTTAAATTAGCCCCAGGTACAGCACTTATTTAAACACTTTCCCATCGACTATTTCCCTTGGTTCTCCATTCACAACGTAAGGCTTATCCCAGGCCCACAAGTCTTCTAGTAAAGCTTTATCCTCGGGATTAGTGGGGTCCAACTTTGTGAATTTGTAGGATTCATAATCGGGTGCAACATCAAAAGCAGGGAGATAATCCTGTCCTCTGACCAAGAAAGCCCCAACGATGCCATTATTGTTGTTTTCACCGTAAACAACAGCAGCACCAAAGAGGTATTTTATCGAGGCGGTTAGACGGTTGAAAAAGCCACCTACAAGGTTGTTTGACATAAATGTTAGGGTCAGTTCGTCGTTGTAAAGATACTCCACTTTCCAGAGTGACCATTCCTCGGGATCGTAAAAAGTACTCCAGAACCATGGAAGTGCCTTTTCACGAGTATCTTCGTTGGAGTAGGCCTTCTTCCACTCATCAATGTGAGTTTTTGCAGGGCCCAAAGCCTCCAGTGGGTGCTTTAGCTTCTTTGGCTCTGCAGATTGTGCTGGAGCCTCAGGCTTTTTCTCAGCCTTCTTCTCGCTCTTTGGGGCTGCCTGCTTCTTCTTCTCTTTCTTTGGCGGGACAAACTTGATAGGCTCATCTCTGAACTCATAATTGGCATAGGCGTCCTTTAGAATAGGGTGCTGGGTGACAGTTTTGAACCATCTAGTAGTTGCTGGGAACTTGGCTCTCCATTCAGTTCCAAACAAAAAGTCATAACCCCTTTGAAGCAAGGTGACAGCAAAGAGATCGGCCAAACTGATGCGTTCACCAACAAGATAGGTGAACTCGGTCAATCTTGATTCAAAAGTCTTTTCAATGTATCCGTCCAATGTTGCAATTGCAGTATCGACAGACTTTTTGTTGTAAGGAGCTCTGCCAACTAGAGGCAAAAACCCTTGAGAAAGGGTTGGCAAAATGTCAGAGTTGGTGAAGGAGAGCCATCTAAGCACCTGTGCATAATCTTCTTTGGTAGATCCTAGCAGCTTGTATTTGTCATTTTCAACAAGAGACAACAGGTACAGATCAATTGCAATAACCTCGGTGAGTTTGAAACCCTTGGGGCCCAAAAAAGTGGGCACTTTCTTCAAGGGGAAGTATTTCGCATAGACATCATCAGGCTCAGAGATGGCAATATCAAGGTTGTAACCTTTGATTAGGCCTTTTGCCAAGGTACCACGGCAGGAGCCGTTGACATAAAACGTTCCAATAGCCATTGCAATATAAGTGAAATTTGTTCCACAGCCGACGAAAAGAAGAATTAGAGAAGCTGAAAGCCGATGTAGGGTTATATAGGCCCGACTCCAAGTGACAAATCGTCGCGTGAGATGACGAATTTTCCTGCATCAGGGCGGGTAAGTTTAATCTAGGGGATGATGTTGGCTTGGGGTAAAAGAAGTGAGAACTGGTGGACAAAGAGGCTGTTCTGGACAGTCTGAGTCATAGCCAGGGTTTGTTATCCATGGCGATATGCTTTGGTCTACAGATTTACTCATTTTGCTGGTTCTGGGGATTGTTCGTCAGAGCTCAGAGTTTAGTGTATGATGGGGTTTGGAACTTCAGACACTTAGCCATTTCCTACACATCCATATTCTTAAAAATAGCAGCCTCCATTTCGACTTGGTTCGTTTTATAAGAACTAGACTGGAGCCTTTGCTTGTTACAATAACGTTATTGCACCAGCTGGTCAAATTAAGCAAGCACATGGGGAACAATTATTTTAGCTGTAGCATTGATAATAGATCTTTTTTTGTATTCACTCTACATTATTTCCAAAACGTCCTGTTTCCAGACTTGCATCTGTCTATTTGGATTAGTATCTTCCAAGGCATCTCATCTCGAGAGGATTTGGGTGCTGGCGGTACCTTCCCTGGAAGAGAGGTTTGTGTAACAAAACCTAGGGACAGGGAGATAAAAGATGGCAATAGAGGCCCAAGTGCACACAATACTGTAACTAGCACCCAATCCCAATTTTAACTCTGCAAGTTTTCAAAGAGTAGGTAGTTTGGTCTCTCCCAAATAGGCCTCGATCAGAAAGGTTCTCTATCCGTCATGCTGGCCTCTTATGATACAAAGGCGTGTGTGTGCATTACAAGGCAATTGACATCTTCAAACTGAAAGTATCACGAATCATCCCAAAGCATTCCCAAGCAATATTGCAAGTATATGTGCGCCTCAGGCAAGTTTTCTCTTCAGCCGATGACCACGCCGTCTCACCAAGACTGGTGAAAATTATGTCGCACACCCCCATGGTGTGTTTGGATTAATTTCTAATAGGACGGATTGTGAGAGATTCCAGAAACCCGAGACCATATCCTGACGATATGTGTTGCCTTCCGAGGCCCACTAGATGGGTCCCCGTGGGCATGCCTTTCCCCGTTGGTTTCTACGTCTCATGAGACCCTACCGAACTGTATGTGGCGAACAGCCCTACCGCATCAGGCATCTTATCATTGAGATCGGTGCTATTATTCTACAAGTTGCAAGTTGCCGATGAAGCAGAAGACGTGTGCTACCAACCAGGGCGGAGCAGATCCCGGCTGAACAGAGATGAAAAGCAATATCTGATGCTCTTCCAGCTCAATTAAGGTGCATCTTCCCAAAGCTTAAGTGAACCTCCACAAAGTATATAAGTTAGTGCGCTTATCTCCCCTCTTTCCCACGCGAGTAATCGAGCATCCAGAACCTGACTAAAAAGGACAAAACAGTACTTCTTTCTCTCCGGTCTTCCTCCACTCTTTGGAAGCTTACTTTTTGACCAGACAACAGTTTCACTTTTATTTCAACAAACACCGCATCAATGTCTCTCTTTTCAGATATCCAAACAGCCCCTCCGGATCCATTGTTTGGTCTAATGGCCAGATACCGAGAGGACACTGCTGCACAGAAGGTTGACCTGGGCGTAGGTGCCTACCGAGATGACACCGGGAAGCCCTGGGTCCTTCCTTCTGTGAGGAAAGCTGAAAAGAAGATGACCTCGGATCCGGCCTACAACCACGAATATCTGCCAATAACAGGACTGCCATCACTCACTGAATCGGCTGCTGCGAAGCTCATCTTCGGCTACGAAGTGCCACCTTTCAACGTTACTGTTCAATCGCTATCTGGGACTGGAGCCCTCCATCTTGCAGCGCGATTTCTTTACAAGTTTTCTCCCGCCAAGAAGCCTACAGTTTATGTTTCCGATCCTACTTGGCCCAACCATCTTCAGATCTTCCAGAGCGCAGGGTTCAGAGTAGAAAAGTATCCGTACTGGGACGCGAAGCGACTTTCTCTTGATTTTGAGGGTTTTGTGCACAAGCTAAGCACCATTGACGAAGGCTCAATAATAGTTTTGCATACATGCGCACACAATCCAACAGGGATAGATCCCTCGCGCGACCAGTGGAAGGAGCTTTACGAGATTATCACCTCCCGCCACTTGTTCCCCATCTTTGACACGGCCTATCAGGGGTTTGCTACGGGGTCTCTGGAAGACGATGTCTGGGCAATCAGATACTTTGTGAGACAAAGTCTAGAAACTGGCATTCGGCCGGAGCTCATAGTTTGCCAATCGTTTGCGAAAAACTTTGGACTTTACGGTGAGAGAGCAGGCGCATTGCACCTCCTTGCCGGTGACCTTGATTCTGCTCAAGCGATAAAGTCCCAATTTGCTGTGCTTCAGAGATCAGAGATTTCCAATCCACCAAGCTATGGCGCCAAAATTGTGTCGACGATTCTGAGCGATGAGACTCTGCTCAAAGAGTGGACTCGAGACCTCGCTACAATGTCCTCTCGCATCAGACATAATAGACAGGTTTTGAGACGGCTTTTGGAGAAATATGACACCCCTGGGAATTGGTCCCATATCACAAACCAGGTTGGAATGTTTTCTTTCACTGGTCTTAGTGCAACACAGGTTGAACGACTTGTGAACGAGTTCCATATCTACATGACCCAAAACGGTCGGATATCGATGGCCGGGCTCAACTCTAGAAACATTGAATATGTTGCACGGGCCATCAACCAGGTTGTTCGGCAAGAGAAGGTGTTGTCACTATCACATTTGTGAGCTCTGATAGAGATTTTTTTGTTACCATTTTAGAATTTAGATTTATGCCTAGAGCACTGGCGTTTGTAATGTATGAGGACCTTGAGATTTTGAGGAAGAGTGACATGATGTCGTGATTTGCTCATAGATATTGTAAGGGTTTGCAAGTTTACAGATTACTACAGTTTGATAATAGTTTACCCAGAGCGATATATTATCTACTGTACAAAAGTCATATATATCCATAGTTGTAATTAAAAACACAAATTAAGACGCAAATCAGAGGAACAATAGCCATGCTAATGACGACACGCTACATAAAAAAAGATAGAGACATAACGTATTAAGTAATAACAATTAAGATCTCTCTCCACGAAGTCTTCGGGCAAGCTGGATATCCTTCTTCTGGATGGTGACTCTCTTTGCATGGATGGCACACAAGTTTGTGTCTTCAAACAAGGAGACAAGGTAGGCTTCAACGGACTCCTGGAGAGCTCCGATGGCAGAGGACTGGAATCTCAAGTCTGTCTTGAAATCCTGGGCGATTTCACGGACCAGTCTCTGGAAGGGCAACTTGCGGATGAGCAACTCTGTGGATTTCTGGAAACGACGAATCTCACGGAGAGCGACGGTACCGGGCTTATATCTGTGGGGCTTCTTGACACCTCCGGTGGTTGGGGCAGACTTTCTGGCGGCCTTGGAGGCGAGCTGCTTTCTGGGGGCTTTACCACCGGTGGATTTTCTTGCGGTTTGCTTTGTTCTGGCCATGGTGTTGCTGTGAGTGTATGGAAGAAAAGAGAAAACCAAACAGGAGGGAGCGGTGCTATTTATAAGGAATTGTGGGTGGCGAGGGAGGAAGGAGGAATCTGGCCAGCGGTCTGGCGCCCAGCCAATGGCGTCCCAGCGCTGGGCGGGAGTGGAGTGGTTTCATGTGCCCCCAAAGCCCTGGGCAAAAGCGCCATTTTTTTGTCGTTTTCGCCGCCTCGCTTAACTATGGCAAGAAGAACAAAACGCTGTGCTGCCACATCCGCACGCCCGTTCTGGATCCTACGCCCCTCCGAAACATTCCAGCACGGAGCACAAGCATCGCTGTTCCCAGAACTACGCGCACGGGGCAGCTTCCAGACCGGACTCGATTCTGCAGCGTGCGCTGTGTAAACGTCAGCACGGAGGTCTGTGCGAGACCTAGCGCTTCTTATCGCGTAATAAAAGGAAGCACAGATCCGTGTCTTGTTTTATCCTCATCTTTCATCACTACACACATTCAACCACACTTATCAAACATGTCTGGCAGAGGAAAAGGCGGAAAAGGTCTAGGAAAAGGCGGTGCCAAGCGTCACAGAAAGATTCTTCGTGACAACATCCAGGGTATCACAAAGCCTGCTATCAGAAGACTGGCAAGAAGAGGTGGTGTCAAGCGAATTTCCGCTCTCATCTACGAAGAGGTCCGTGGAGTTCTCAAGTCCTTTTTGGAGAACGTTATCCGTGACGCGGTCACCTACACGGAACACGCAAAGAGAAAGACCGTCACCTCTTTGGATGTTGTCTATGCTCTCAAGCGACAGGGAAGAACCTTGTATGGTTTCGGTGGTTAAAGCTTGTGGAAGTTACAAATTTTGGAAATGATGGGCTTCTGTTTCTGTACTATTCTATTTGTATCACTGTTTTAATGATTTGGGTCTATTGTACATTATCGAATTGAATACAATTGGTTTCAATACTAGACAGTGTAGTGTGGTGTTTGTAAAAGATATTGCTCTAGGGCGCTTAGAATATGAAGGTTGCAATTGTGTAATGCCCAGCCAAAACATTGGGTTGTGATGTTTCTATTTCCTGCGCATTTGGGGGGATGGAGCGAGAGGTCGTATTTCGTTGTGCACTAAATGTGGAATGCGTAGGAAGCACGCAACGTGTGATCCAGGCATCACCATCCAACAAAGTTCTCTACAATTGTTGTTTCCTTCCAAAGAATTGTCTAAGTTCAATTAACACCGGGTTACTCTATCTTTTATTATTTGTTGCGATGCCTTTCCAAAACTGCACGCTATCGATATGATGATGCCTTGGCCTTGGCACCTAGAGCCCACGATAACAGAGATTTGACCACAATCTATAGATAGCGCAATTCCTAAAACGTGTTTTAAGCGAACTGTTCTTGGGACATCTTTTGAATGTCAACAACCGTAAAAGATTCCAGTCCTAATTTTGCTTCTCCCACTTAAAACCATTTTCAGTGCCTTCGATCAATCTATGCATTGAGACCATTTATAATTTATCAGGAACCAAGGCGTAACCCATTTTCCTTTTGGTCACATTGAACTAGATATTGCGCTATGGCGACACCAATTAAAATCTGGAGCTTGGTGAAAACCAACCCGCTCCTTTAAAGATCCAGCTGATAGAATATATTAGAGTGCATTCTTCATTGACCTATTTGGCAAACCTTTTGTCGTCGTATAATTCACGAGGACCCGAAGCTAAGCGCGGGCCAAAAAAACACGGGGCTAGTTGTACGATTTTCTATTTCCCCTGAAGCCTTGGGAGGGGGAACTACCACACACAACTAAAAGCACTTGATCAAGTCTTTAAAAACAGGCATATATACCTGATGTGTATTGATTCTATGTTTTCACTAAAACAAGAGCCGAGAACCGGGTTAAACATGCTATGATCTCGTCACTCAGGGTAACACAGAGAGTGTCAAATCCGGGGTAAAGGTAGGCCGCCATCAAGAACATGTTTGAGACGGAGTAAACATGAGCCGTTGGGAACCTCGCTTGAATTACGAAACGCAATAGGATTGGATGTTTGCTGATTCCATTTCCAAGGTTCAGCGGAAGGAGAAGCCGAGAAAAGGGGAGGAGGGGAAGAGCCATGTATAAAGCTGAAACATTATCCTATTTGATTCGATATCGCCAAAGAGAAGCCATTGAAACATTTGAGCAATTCGAACTATGGCATCGAACAGCAAGACTAGTCTAAATGGAGGTGAACGTGAAGGTGTTTGGATCCAACACATTCGGACATTTGTGACTCGGGGCAAAGGTATTGGAGGAGACTACCACAATGTGGAGCGAGGACACTGGCTAATCGACGACCCAATTGCGAACCCCATGTCCAAGTATGCAGAGTATCGTCAATCGCGTGTTAGCTGGGGGATCAATGTGCTAGGGTCGTTCTGCGTGGAGGTTGAGACCAACACTGGGCAAAAGGGATTTGCTACGGGGTTCGGGGGTCCAGTCGCATGCTGGCTTGTGATGAAGCACTTTGAGCGGTTTCTGATTGGAGAGGACCCGCGGAACCTGAATCTGATGTGGGACAAGATGTTTCGGGCCTCGCTGTTCTACGGCCGGAAGGGGATCGCGCTGGCGGCCATCTCGGTGGTGGACCTGGCGCTTTGGGACCTGCTGGGCAAAATGCGCGGAGAGCCCGTTTACAAGTTGATTGGCGGCGCGACCAAGAAGAAGATCGACTTCTACTGCACGGGCAACAACGTGGCGGCGGCCAAGAAGATGGGCTTCTGGGGAGCCAAGGTGGCCCTGCCGTATGGGCCTGACGAGGGACACGCGGGCCTGGATAAGAACATTGCGTTTCTCAAGCAGAAGCGGCAGAGTGTCGGGGCCGGGTTCCCGCTGATGGTGGACTGCTACATGGCGCTGACGGTGCCGTATGCCATCGAGCTGGCCGCAGCCTCCGAGAAAGAGGACCTGGACATCAACTGGTTCGAGGAGGTGCTGTCGCCGGACGACTCGGACGGCTTCCGGCTGCTCAAGCGGGCGTGTCCTCGCACAAAGTGGACGACCGGCGAGCACGAGTACTCGCGCTACGGGTTCCGCAAGCTGATCGAGTCCCGCGACGTCGACATCTTGCAGCCGGACGTCATGTGGGTCGGCGGGCTCACCGAAATCCTGCGCATCGCCGCCCACGCCGCCGCCTACGACATTCCGGTCGTCCCGCATGCCTCGGGGCCCTACTCCTACCACTTTGTCGCCTCCCAGCTCAACACTCCCTTCCAGGAGTACCTGGCCAACTCGCCCGACGGCGGCTCGGTGCTGCCCGTGTTCGGCGACCTGTTTGTCAACGAGCCTGTCCCGCACAACGGGGTTCTCGACGTGTCGGTGCTGGACAAGCCTGGGTTCGGGCTGGAGGTGAACCCGGATGCGCCGCTGGTCAGAGGCGAGGACCTGTGGCTGGAGGATCACCTGTCCCCGTCCTCGAACGGAACCGGAGCCGGAACCGGAGCCGGAACCGGACACCGGAACGGGGCCGCAGTATTATAAGCCGGTCCGGAACAACTGCTTTGCCGTCCGCATGCGAGCTGTTGCACAGCTTTTCCGGGCTCGGCGCTTCGACACTTGAGTAAACTGATATAGACAACCCCACAATACAAAAAAAAATCCTAGAAACATTACCAGAAGGAAATGCGATAAAGTTATATAAAAAAAAGTAGGCCACTTATAGATACAGGCCCTGTAGTGGAGGATCGTTGGAAAGATGGTGGTAACTTTTCTCTCCAGATAATGTTTTCCATGCATGTTCGTGATGCAGCGCAGATTTGGTGCCGTGCAAGGACAAAAAAAACTATTTGCCGGGATGTTTTGGTGACAGATTCAGTCCTCAACAGATCAAGAAAAAAAGAAAAAAACGAAAAAAAAATAGCTGCGGCTGTTCCATGCAAAAGCACGATTGCGAGTCTCATTACTAATTGATAAAAAAGATTGATTGTGCAATATATTGAGCAAAGGGCAAGTCAACTATAATAGACGTAATCCGAAGAAGCATGGTGTGGCACCATCCTTACTCTTTTGGGAGCATTTTGGTTATCGACTACTGGGTTTAAGCTTTGAAATCCATGTCTAAGATAGACAAGCCGATAGATAAGAATGCAGCACGTTTGATATGATTTCTGATAAAAGATGCCATACAAAAATATCCCTTGAATCGCCCATCCCTTTGTAGGTATTCGTAAAATTGTGGTCGTAAGAGTATATACACTGAAACTAGAAAAACTGCTAGTAACGTATCACTTTCTTTTCTTTTCTATTCAATTTTAGACTCATTTTTTTATATTTTGTTACTACTAGCAACCAAAGATTAAACTCTTTTGAGTTGTCTTGAAGGAAATGGGGAGGACAGAGAGAAAACTCTTTCTCTGTGCGCGCTAACAAGCCTAGTAGGTGATGATGATGATGGTGAGGATCATAAGTCAATTTGCATTTTTAAGTTAGCTTGGCCTTTCCCAGCATTCTTTCTCCCCCTGGCTAACAGTAATTGTAATAGCCTTTTGCTCTTCACGCATGAAATCTGTCGGATTACTCGCCATATCCAACGGGCAAACAGATCGCCAGCATATTTCTTCATGTTTGTAATAATGCCAAACGTGAAAAAGAAAACCAAGGCGACAGATTTAAGCTTGGCGCCTACACTCTCTCCTCTGGATCAATTTAAGCTTATATCCCGCGTCTACATACAGTAGTATTGTATATAAAGGCCTCTAGTCTCTCTCGACACAAAACCGTCACAAAACCTCGGTAAATCAATCCTCTCCATCATCATCTTCTAATTTACATCTCCACCCCCAAGCCATGACTGTGGATGAAACTAAAGGGGTATATACCTCGTCGTTCTCTGCAACAGATAGTGCTGGTGATCTGGACAGAGAAAAGGTAGGCGGGACCACAAAGCCTGTTGCCGCCTTGGACGACAAGTCTTCAATAAACGAAGGTCCAAAAGCCTACTCCTCTGACTCGGACGGTGTCAAAGACGAAGAGGTTCTAAACCTCTACGGCGCCGATGCAAAAGCCATTGCAGACGACGAGTATGTGGCCACTTCCATTCCTGATGACTCGATATATCCAGAAGTTCGTGCCGCTGTACCCTCATCTGACGATCCATCCACTCCCCAGAATACCATTAGGATGTGGACTTTAGGTCTGATAATGTGCACAATAGGTTCGGCTTTGAACGTGTTTTTCTCGTTCCATGCCCCGGCCTTTACCATTTCCACCTTTGTGTCTTCTATTCTCGCTTGGCCCCTGGGTAGAGCCTGGGAGAAATTGGTCCCCAATGTCTCTGTCTTTGGCGCACCCTTAAATCCCGGAAAGTTTAACGTCAAAGAGCACGCTTTCATTACAATTATGGCAAATGTGTCCTTCGGTGGTGGTGCCGCCTATGCAACCGATATTCTTGTTGCAATGAACAATTTTTACCACATTGATTTTGGATGGGGGTTTGCTTTGGTTGCTTGTATCTCGACCCAGCTCATCGGCTACTCATATGCCGGAATTGCTCGAAGAGTCCTCGTCTACCCATCTTCCATGATTTGGCCTTCAAATCTGGTCACTACCACTTTTTTGACAAATATCCATCTGAATGTTAACCATACCGCCAATGGCTGGAAGATTTCGCGTCTTGCTTTCTTCATGGTCTGCTTTACGGGCTACTTCATCTGGCACTGGTTCCCCGGCTATATTGCTTCGTTCTTGTCCTACTTTGCCTGGGTCACCTGGATCAAACCAAACAACACGGTTGTGAACCAGGTCTTTGGCGCTTCCACAGGAATGGGTCTTATTCCAATTACTTTTGATTGGAATCAGATTGCAGGCTATATCGGCTCGCCTCTAATCCCTCCTTTCCCAGTTATTGCAAACATTTTGGGCTCCATGGTCATCTTCTTTTGGATTGTGACCCCAGCCCTCCACTTCAGCAACTACTGGAACGGCAAGTACCTCCCCATCTCGGACTCAAACTCTTGGGACAGGTACCAGGAAACCTACAATGTGAGCAAAATTTTGACAAAACATAACACTTTTGACAGCGCTTCCTACAAAAAATACTCTCCTCTGTTTCTCTCCACGACTTTTGCGCTCAGTTACGGAATGTCCTTTGCTTCCACAACTGCAACCATTATGCATGCGGCTCTCTTCCATGGCAAGGAAATCTACCAACTGATCTGGCAAAACAAGAATGAAAAGCAGGATGTCCATAATAGACTCATGAAAGAATACCGCGAGGCTCCTGAATGGTGGTTCCTTATCGTATTCCTCGTTTCCTTTGCACTCTCCATTGCCACTGTCCGTGCCTGGGACACAGATCTACCTGTTTGGGCTCTGATTGTCGCTCTACTCATTGCACTTGTGTTTTTGTTCCCCATTGGTACCATCTATGCCCTCACAAATATCCAGGTTGGTCTGAATGTCATCACCGAGTTTATCGTCGGTTACATGGTTCCTGGAAGACCAATTGCCATGATGTTCTTCAAAACTTTTGGCTACATTACCAACGCACAGGCAACTGTTTTCGCCCAGGACATGAAGCTGGGCCACTATCTCAAGCTTGCTCCCAGAGTTCTATTCTTTGCGCAGGGTATTGCGGTCGTCTGGGGTTCCATCGTCCAGATTGCCGCTATGAAATGGACCCAGGGTGCTTTTGACGATATTTGCTCTCCTACGCAAAAGTCTCATTTCACCTGTCCCAATGGTCGTGTCTTTTTCAATGCCTCCATCATTTGGGGTGTCATTGGCCCCCAGCGCCAATTTTCCCATGGACACATGTACTATGGACTGCTCTTCTTTTTCATTGTCGGTGCTATTTTGCCTGTTATCAACTGGCTTATTCTACGCAAGTACCCCAAGTCATTCGTAAAGTATGTCAACTGGCCCGTCATCTTCAGCGGCACAGGGTATATCCCGCCTGCGACTCCGTATAACTACGGTGCATACTGCGTTGTTGGCACCATTTTTGGTTACTTTGTGAAGAAGCGCTGGTTCCACTGGTGGAGCAAGTACAACTACAGTCTCTCAGCTGGACTTGATCTTGGCCTGGCTTGGTCTTCTCTCATCATCTTTCTCTGTCTGTCGCTGACCACCACTGATTTTCCCAGCTGGTGGGGGAACAGCGTTGTGAACAGCACCAAGGATTCATTGGGCACTGCCATTCAGCATGTCCTTCAGCCAGGTGAAGCATTTGGACCTGACACTTGGTGAAGAACGAAACCATTAAAAATAGAGCAATGACACACATGTTTTGCAATTTAATTTTTATCATCAGTTTTTGTTGTTAATGTTGTTGTTAATTGATAATAAGTCTTGTCTTTTTTTGTATTGGAAATGAACTTTATGATCAATCAAACTTGTACTCTTTTTGAGTTAGTGAACTAGTTCAAGTACGTAATTACTCTATTAATCGAACGAACGAATTCTTTCCATGATGTGGAATGAAATAGTGTCAGTCAAATCCCTGTTACATTAAAATGTGGAGCGGATTTCACTGGGACCGTTCGAAGGACACATAATGCCGATTGATTGATTACAGAAAAAAAAGGCTTGAGAGCGTAGATGATCATGAATATTAAGGACAAGCACCAGACTTCCATTCATACGTGCTGTCTCTTCAAAATCTATTAAAAGGGATCTTTAAATGTTAAAGTATTATTATTTCGATCTCTTGTAGATCTTTTTGAAAAATGCCAAAAGAACCTCCTTCTTAAAACCCCTACTCTCATCAATTTCGTCAATCTTTGCGCGGATCTCTTTCCCAAATTGCTCCTCGTAGGCCAAGTACTCGTTTTCCAAATCCAAATCTTTAAACAGAGCCTTTACCTTGGCCTCTTTTATAGGATCTTTCCTACCGTAGTTCTCGTCAAGCACTGTCCGCTGGTCTGGAGTCGCTTTTTTAAGCGCTGTGTTTACCAGCCAGCTGCACTTGTTATCCTGGATATCGGTGCCCACTTTGCCAATAACCTCGGGACTTCCATAGCAGTCCAGATAATCATCTTGGATCTGGAAGTATTCACCCATAGGAATCAGAATGTCACGGGCCTGTTTCAGATCTTGCTCGCTGTGTACTCCGGCCATGTGCATTGCAAGAGCAACGGGGAGATAAAAGCTATAGTAAGCGGTTTTGAAACGCACAATGAAAGAGTGCTTGGCGAGAGAGAACTGACTCAAGTCAACGCTGTCCTCAGGAGCCGTGATAAGATCGAGCAACTGGCCCAGTTCTGTCTGGAAAGTGACTTCGTGGAATAGTTCGATCAGATCAACATAGTATTTTTCACCTTTAAAGTGTTTTTTCAAAAGAATGTAGATGGCGGCCTCCAACATGAAGGAGTCGTTAATCGCAATCATTCCCACATTCTCATTCTTGTACCAACATGGTTGGCCTCTTCTGGTGAGAGAATAATCCATCATGTCATCTGCAACGAGAAAATAGGCCTGTAAGAGCTCGATAGCCCAGCCCAGAAGCGCAACTTGGAAGTATTCTTGCTCCGTCAACTCTGCCTTTCCAGTCAGAATCTGATAGGTATCAACGACCGAAATGCCTCGGTTCAGTTTTCCCCCGGGAGTGTTGTAAACCAAATTCTAAAATATGTTAGCAATGTTTTTTTAACCCAGTCCAACAACTAATTGTAACAGGAACTCACTTTCTTAAACCATTCTCTAGCTGCATCGCTGAGACCATAGGAAGCAACAACTTGGTCAACTTCTTCCACGATCTGGGGGAAAATAGCGAGGAATTTCTCGCGCGGATTGGTTTTTTCCTGTGCAGATGACATTTTGGTTTTGCCTGTTTGTTTGTAGTTTTATGTTTGCTAACGCCCGAGTATTAGAAAACAAGGAGGAGATCAAAGATAGGAAAACGGTCCAGAAGAGAAGTAGCCTGATTCGATCGACCAACTCCGAAAAGCTGGGCTGGTCGCACCCATGTTACCCGGACCCAACGGGATTGTAGAATAGGAGTCGGCGGTTATGAGAGGTTATGGTACAAGTACAGAGTGCGAACGCGTAAAAATATATATAGAGAGAGTACCCAACTACTTTGAGTAATACATGCTATGTCCCTGCGACTGCGACCTACTAAGCGATTGTTGCTGTGACTGTGACAGTGGTTGTTGCTGTTGCTGCTGCTGTTGCTGCTGCTGTTGCTGCTGCTGTTGCTGTTGCTGATGATGGAGGGCAGGATTGTGGCTATTGGCACCGGACATTGGCACCGGGACGGGATGAGAGCCCATGTAAGCTGCTCTTTGTATCTGATACGGGATCGAGTCCTGGCCTATTGTCCGTGCACGTTGCCTCATGTAATGCGAGTTCAGTTTGGGGACAGGGGGCATGGCCGTCTGCTGGGGAGACTGCTGGGACCAAGGTCCGGATCCAGAAGAAGATGAAGCAGGCATGGCTGAATTGTTGGCTGTCGACACGGGAGGGCCAGTCACGGCTTGCTTTTGGCTGTATGAGGCCGACCGGAGGTTACCATTTGAGCGAGTCGTGCTCAATTCTCCAGGGAGACCACCGTAGGAGTAAGAAGAACCAGAGTTGAGGTTTGTGGAGACCGATCTGTGTTCACCAAAAGCCGAGTTGGGGACGAAATGGCCCATGAACTTTGCACCAGTAATAAAGGGATGCATCATAGCCTGGTGAGGGGTCCACCGTTCCAAAGGATTTATATTTAGTAGGCCCTCGATAAAGTCGAGCAAACAAGCGCGATTTTCAATCTCTTTATTTTGGTCTCTTTCATCTTTTTTATAATTTGAATGCATAAAGCGATGTTGAGAATCTATCACGGGAGAGGTAAGCTCCAGTGTGGAATCTGTTGTGGAGGATGTATTTGTACCTCTTTTCTTACTCTGGTAATTCAAGACTATTTCTCTCAAGTTTGTTGAAGAGAAATATTTTTTGGAAGGTTTTTCCTCACATTTAAAGTCTGCATTGTATTTTTCGATAGATTTGAGTCTATATCGGGACACTTTTTTTTCACCGGATTTGTCGAAATAGACTTTTTCAAAATGTTGTTCAGAGTTTTTACCCATTTCGATCATCCAATTGGGAGGGTATCCCAATGTGTCTATAATTCGAGTCAATTGGTTGTATTCGGAGCTACCAGGGAAAATGGGCAAGCCAAGAAAGAGTTCTGCAACGATGCAACCCAGGGACCACATGTCTATGGAGGTTGTGTAAGGTATACCCAAAATGACTTCAGGAGATCTGTAGAAGCGGGATTGGATGTAGGTGTAAATGGTTTGACGCTCATGACAGGCCGAACCGAAATCGATGACTTTGATGACGGGGGAATCGGGGGCAGTTAGCAGGATATTTTCAGGTTTTAGATCACAATGTATGATTTTTGCGTCTTTTAAAACACGTAAAGAGTCGAGAAGTTGGGCGGTGAAAGTACGAACGAGTTTGATGCTGAGACCACGGAAAGAATTTTGTTTGATGAGCTCGTAGAGATTACTGCTCAGTTGTTCAAAGACCAGGCACAGATGCTCTCTAAACAGGAACCGATCCAGTAGACGTAAGAAATGGTGTTCATCATGTTTGTCTATTTTGGAGTTTAGGTGTTCGAGGATGGAGACCTCCATTAGAGATTGGTTCATATAGGCAGGTTTTGATTTGATGACTTTTACGGCGACGATTTCTCTGGTTTTCATGTTTTGACACCTTACGACCTGGCCAAAGGTGCCCTGACCCAGAATGTCCAGAACCAGGTATTTGCGCTGTTCTTCGATGCCGAGGATGTCGTTTACATAGAGGATGTAGTCGCTGTTTTCATTGTCGTAACCGTTGTTGTATTTCCCGTCGCTCGGCTTTGTCAAAACTCTTCTTGGGTTTTTGGAGCTGTTATAGGTGAATTTGGGGTTACAGAGCCGGAAGGTTGTTGCTAGATGGAGGGTGATGCTTTGTAGTGGAGAGAGGTAAGTTCCCTCGTGCGTAGCTCTTCTATACTTTGGGGAGCGGTTGATGACGGGATTGAGGTCGCGATCGGACTTGACCTTGTGGAAGACGGGGGCCGGGGCCCTTGTTCTGATATGGAGCTGGTGCTGGGATCTATCGTAGTGATGGGGCATGTTCCAGGACGAGGCCAGGCTCAGGGGCACGAAGGTGTTTCGGCGGGAGAAGTTGGAGTTGTGCAGACGTGGAGGGCAATTTGGATCTGAGTAGAAGGGCAGGGCAGGGGCCTGTGCCTGGGCATCTGGGGGCGGCGGCGGCGGCGGAGGAGGAGGAGGAATTGAGGCCGAATGGCGTAGCAGGGCGTGGTCGGGAAACGAGTGAAGGCTCTGGCTGGAGGCCGGGGTACGAGGAGGAGCGGCCATGATCGGGATGGACGAGCTAGAGATCGCAGTGCCAGTGCCTGGTGCTGGTGCTGGTGCTGGTGCTAGGGCAGGTGCCGGGGCCGGGGCCGCGGTGGCGACGGAGATGGAGCTGCTGGGGTTCCGGTGCGAGTATCTCGGCGAGAACCGCGGCGACGGGCGCGACAGCGTTGGAGGCGGCGGTGGTGGTGGTGGTGGTGGAGCCTGGAGGCCCAGAGACTGAGCGGCCGTGGTGGACGAGGAGCTGGGGCCTGCGGACAGGGCCCGTCGCGGGCCCTGGCCTTGAGCTTGGCCGTGAGCCTGGCCGTGAGCCTGGCCGTAAACCTGGCCATGAGCTTGAGCTTGAGCTTGAGCTTGAGCCTGGCCGTGAACCTGCGCCGGGGCGAGCGAGCTGGACGAGTTCATGGACACGGGGGAGGGCTTTCTGGGCTGCGACGACGCTTTCGTGGAGGTGGGCCGTGCTGCGTGTTACGCTGGTGCGCGTACACCGCAGCACGGCCCCTAGACAGCGGCTGGCTTCGCACTCCAGGCTTCGCACTCACCACCATGGCCCAGTTCATCGGATACACCGTGAACCTCGTTCTCAACGACGACAGAAAGGTCCGCGGCGTCGTCACCAGCGTCGTCGACAAGACCCTCAACCTGTCCAACGGTATGTCCTGCCCGCTCCCTGCCCGCCGGCCCCGTCCCGGCCCCCCGTTGGCCCTCCACCGCCGCCACTGGCATCGACACTGACTCTTCTCGTAGTGATATTCCCCGATTCCAATCTCCATTCGTCCTATTTCTCCGTCCCCGGCTCAGACATCGCGGATCTGAGCGTCTCGGCCCTTCCACCGCCGCAGACCCTCCAGGCCCAGCTGCAACCCCAGAAGCCCTCCTTCAGCGACCCTGCTATCCTGTCAGCAATCCCCCTAAAACACTCCTCCCCCCAAGACCAGGACCAGGACCAAGACCAGGACCAGGACCAGGACCAGAGCTCAATCCAGTCCCAAATCCACAACCTTAACCTCAACCTCAACGTTTCTGCTGACGACTCAGATCCACACTACCTTCAGTCCCAAAATGATACAACCCCAAGGTCTCCAAACCCTCGCCGCAGAAAAGAAAGGGATAGAGAAAAGCCAAAAAAATTCCTCCTAAAACAGAAAAGACAAACCTCCTCAAAACCCTCCTACAATGCCCCCTCGGACTACGACTCCTATTACTCAGATTCCATCTCCGCCCCTTCCTCCGCCAGAAAACCAACCTCCAACAATCCAAACTCAAAACCGAAAACTAAACGTCCCGACTGGGAATCCGAAAACCCAGACGACTTTCGAAACACAGACTTCGACTTCCAGGCAAACCTGAATAGATTCGATAAAGAGTCCGTTTTTGAAGAAATCAAAGCCGCAGACAGAACAGATCCAAATTCTAGGCTCGTCACCTTCAACAAAACAAATGGCAAGTACGGTCATAGGGAAATGGTCCTCTCAAACAAAACCCCAAAATCAATTTCAATTTCAAAATCAGAGCTGGAGAGTGCTTCCACACCCGCCTGGAACTCAACAACCCCAACCTCTGCCATGGAAGACAATGATGAAGACCAAGAAAGAGACGAAAGTGATACAAGCATTGCTTCGAATGCCCAAAATCACCCAAAACAACAACACTCAATTCCTCCTTCTCTTGCTCAACCCCAATTGAAAAGAGAAAGAGATTCTCTACACTCGCTTTCTCTGACTCCAATCAGATCCAGCTCCGCCACCCTGGGAATGCAGCTCATCTCCAGTCTCGACAGGTCTACCTGTCCAACCTGCTCCCCAATTCAACTGGTGGAAATTGAGCGAATGTGCACAGTCAACTTTGGCATCTCGGAAGACGCTTTGATCGAAAACGGCGCTAGAGGCATTTCTCAACTCGCTATCCAGGCAATTGGCGGTTCCTCCAGAGTTAACGCAAAAAACCACAATTCTCAACCTCTGGTTGTCATATTGGCTGGCAACAATAGAACTGGTGCCCAGGCTCTCGCTGCTGGCCGCCATCTCATCAACAGAACTGTCCGTGTGGTCGCCGTGCTTATAGGCCTCTCCAAAGCCGATGAACTTGCCCAGAGCGTGCTTGTCCAGATGAAATCCTTCAATGCTGCCGGCGGTAAACTTGTCGATAGCGTGAATCACCTTGAAACCATGCTAGCATCCGTCGATTCTCCTCCAGAAATCATCATTGACGGCCTCCAAGGTTATCGCACTTCACTTTCCGATCTATGGGAAGATGACGTTGAAAACACCCTTCTCTTGATAAATTGGGCAAACTTGCAAAACTCTAGCGTCATCTCGATAGAAATCCCCACCGGTGTGGATGCCTCTTCCGGCCAAAAATGGCCTCTTGGATCGTTCATAAATAGCAAATGGGTGGTTTCCTTGGGATTACCGGCCAGTGGCATTCTTAACGCCTACGTTTCTGGAACTGTCGCAAAAGGAGATTGGAATCATACTCTTATCGACATTGGTTTCCCCAAAACCTTATTCGCAAAGGGGAACATGAGAAGATTTCAAAAAGAGTGGTTTGGAGCAGAATGGTCAATCTCTTTGGATGCCGTGCCCACATCATTATAGCTATATAACTAATGGTGTGAGGTGTATTTTACCTGCTTATATACTTTGTCTTATACCTGCCATTGCTCAAGTCCTTTTGCTATTACTTTGCTCTATTCTGTTATAAAAAATTTGGAACAGTATAGAGATTGTACATACTGGTACATATACTAGGTATTTATAATGAAATTAACAAGTAAAACTGCTGAAGAAAAATCAAAAAAATGAAAGATATATTATACACACAGTTGTTGGTTACAACTGAGGTTTCTCAAGGTGCATACTTTTTCGCCTGCTCCAGGACTTTCCTCTCATACAATTTTTTATCCGTTCTAAAAGCTCGAAACGCATCGGATTGCGCTGGAGATGCCGGATTGGGATCATTCAACAACTCCTGGATCCCCAAAAGAATTTGCTTTAGTGTTATTGCTGGACGCCAGTCCTCTTCCTCATTTAGTATACTCAAACACACGGTTCCAGAAGGATATACGTTTGGATGCCAAAATCCCGAAGGAAGTTGACATTTAGGAGGCTTTGTTGGATATTCTTTCATGCAATGTTAGTATCAAATTAAAAAAAAAAAAAACTAGTCAAATCAACAAACTGCTTCATTACCTTCGCTAAAGGTGATGGTTAGAGGGAAAAGCCCTCCTTCCCAAAGTGTTCCTGCTTTGCCAGGTATTCCCGCGCTCCAGCACATCAGATTCAGTCCTCCGACTTTTTCCTTCTGAGGCTTTGCAAAGAATCCAAATGGATGATCTTTACGCCATTGTTTTCTAAATCCAAAGATGCGCCAAAAGCACCCCTTCGAACGTTAAAGGGTGTGCCATTTAGTGCTTGAGTTAGAGATCCGTAATTATGCGATTCAACTCTTGAAAAACCGTAAAAGTTGTTTCAAAGACTACAACTATCAGCTCACCATAACATTCTTACCTCTCTTCTTGAAGACGATTCTTGCACAGAGTGGACGACATTGTGCAAACTCAAGTCTAAGTCTAATTTCGTCTTTGATACCGATTTCGTGCTTTTCTAGACACCTATGCACGCGGAGTACACCGCACTTGTGCACAATCCCTCCCCCACAAGTCCATAGTGCTATTTTGTTCATTCTTTCGTACTACGTTTATCATTTGTTTGTTTTATTGCATTTGGTTTGGTTTGAGACAATAACGAAAGGAAAAAAAAAAAACGCACGGCTGGAATCTATCAAGTTGGAACCCATTGCCAGGAAAAGTTGCGCTAGATCATGTCTCGGATCTACCGACCTCCAAATTTTAATGGCTTTTTGTCTCCCACACTATCATGGGAAAACCTATCGAGCAATTCCCTAAATGCGGTTGATATATTACAGCAGATAGAATAGACGTTTAATATGCTGCAAAGGGTACACAAATGTGGCTGGCTGTTAGTCCCGAGCACAATCCACAATATAACAACCTGTAATAAATCACATTATAAATCAGTATTTAGTATTTGGCACATCTGAATAGCCATATAGTCTACGTGTAAAAGAGAAACACCAGAAACTGGTTTCAGTGCGATATTCAGCGCAGTATTAGGGTTTTGCGCTCTTGATCCATGTCTAATCCTCCATCCCACCACAGGCTTTCAGGAACCGCCGCTTTGCCTCTGAGCATTCATCAAAGAGACCAGGCAGAAATGGATACTGGCTTGTTTGAATATCCAGCCCATGCGCGGAAGAGCTGGAGCGGGAATGCAATTCCAAATTTCTTGTCGTTTCTGCTCTTCTCTTTCTTCTTCTCCTCCTCTCTTTTTCCCCAGACCTCATCCCCATCCCATCACCCACAATAGTCCTAGAATAGTACAACATTGAACAACAATGGGTAAGTCCACCCAATCCACTCAGAGCGCGAGAGCCCAAGTCAACTCTTTCCTAACCATCTTTTTCCCGAAATCGTGTTTCAGACAAGGCTACGCAACGCGGCCTTAGCGATAGGCTCTACGACAGAAGAAAGGCTGCGGCTTTAGAGCTCGAAAGAACAATTCGCCAAGCTCTCAAGGAAGACGACTCCAAGACCATACGAAAAATCATCGATGTCCTCTGTAGAGACTTCGCGTATGCTGTCCATCAACCAAATGCAAGAAATGGTGGCCTCATTGGCCTTGCCGCTACAGCGATCGCCCTTGGTCAGGTTCGTAGCCATTCCAACATTCAATCTCTTTCCCACCGCTATACTAACGACGCTCCCTATAGAATGAGGTCGCGACATATCTGGAGGAAATCATCCATCCTGTTTTGTCCTGTTTTGGAGATCAAGATGCTAGAGTCCGCTACTACGCCTGTGAGAGCATGTACAATATCGCAAAAGTGGCAAAGGGAGAAATACTATTGTATTTTAACGAGATATTCGATGTCCTCTGCAAGGTATGTTAGACCCCTTTTTCCTCTCTGGAGAAACCAACAATAGAAAAAAGTTGACCATCTATTTGGCCTTTTGTTTTAGTTAGCAGCTGATTCAGACATTTCTGTCAAAAATGGAGCAGATCTGCTGGACCGGCTGATCAAAGACATTGTAGCCGAAAAGGCTTCGTCATACTCCTCGGTACTCCAAAGAAACAATAACCCCTTGGAGAAAATGACATCCCCGTTGGTGGATCCTCATGGGCGTAGCATCACGGTGAATATACCCCAAGTAAGTACCGCATTCTCTCTCCAGCGCTTTATTCCTTTACTTGAAGAGAGAATTGTAGCAACAAACCCATTCACGAGGATTTTCCTCGTGTCATGGATCACCCTTTTCGATTCTATACCAGACCTCAATTTTGTTATCTATCTGCCCTCGTTTCTCAGTGGGTTAATTTTTTTTCTAAGTGATACCCATAAAGATGTCAGAATTGCAACCCATTCAGCGCTTGTCATGTTTCTACAAGAGATTAAACGGATAGAGGAATTTAAAGCGTTGGCTGTGGAACAGCAAAATAGTTACATCCGTGGAACTGGAGGTCTGGTTCAAATTGAAAAGCATCGAGAAATCGATGCAAGGCACAGATCACGAAAAATCTCCCTTGACAATAAACATCAGAGACTGCGAGATGAGGTGCAAACTCATAAAGGAACGCCAAATTCCATTTCACATTCTTCTCTCAGCTCTGCCGGTTCTGAAATTGAGGAACAAGGAAATGCCACTGATGAACTGGCAAGACTTCTTTCAGAGGACGATAAAGCCTCGATTTTCGAGGGGAACAGAGACGAAGAACAACACAAACAATTCGAAGAAGATGAAGATGATGAAACAGAAGATTATGATGATGAAGATGACTATAGAGAGCTGGGAGATGAAGACAAACAGGAAGAGGATGAATTTTACATATCTGGACACGAAGACATCAAGATAAATTATTCCAAGATAATCGAGATTTTGCTGACCCATTTGGACTCTCCCGAGGAGGATATTCGACTTATGGTGTTGACGTGGATTGAATGCATTTTGGAAATATCTCCTACCAGTTTTTCCCCATATATCCCACAAATTCTGGCCATCATACTTGAGATTTTGGCCTGTAACGAAACCCAAATTTTGGAAAAGGCAAGCCTTATAAACAAGAGTCTCATGGCATTGATAATGGAACAACCAGATGCTCGCACGATACCGCCTGTTCCTCCTCCTTCTCAAACCCAGCGAGAGAAAAGCAATTCGAACATCAATAGCCATATTGCGTCCAGGATTAGGTCATATTCGCAATCGGCTGGTCGCGACCGCCCAAGATCGAGGGGACAGCAGCAGTCGAGCAATAACTCAAGATCAACTACTCCGAAAACCGTCATAGCTTCTTCTAATGCTCCAATTAGTGAAACTGCTCTTGTTAAGAGCGAAACGAATACACCCAAGGTAAATTTGGACTACTCATCTACTGTAAACACACTAACTGCACATTTCACCTCAGAGCATGAAGTCACACGGGCCGCAGCGTTGGACTGGCTTATTATGCTTTACCAAAAAGCACCAAAAGAATTGTTAGCGCTGAACAACGAAAGCATATTTCGTACTCTGCTCAAAGTTCTCTCGGATCCAAGTGAAAAGGTGATAAGTAGAGACTTGAAGCTCCTCGCACAAATCTCTTTTGAAAGTGATGACAGATATTTTTCTTCCTTTATGCACGTTCTTTTGGACTTATTTTGTAATGATTTGAAACTGCTAGAATCAAAAGGAAACCATATTATTCGTCAGCTCTGTCTCAGTCTTGATCCAGAAAGGGTTTATCGCACTCTTTCAATTCTTTTAGAGAAAGAAGAGGGAGATTTGGCATTTGCAGCAAGAATGGTACAAATATTGAATAATAACCTCATAACAGCCCCCGAATTGTCCGTGCTACGGAAACGTCTTCGAAAATCCGATACAAAAGATGAATACTCTTTTTTCTACACCTTGTTTCGAGCGTGGAGTCATAATCCCCCAGCAGCTCTTGCTCTTTGTCTCCTGGCCCAGAGTTATGAACATGCCTACTCAGTTCTTCATGTTTTTGTTGAGTTTGAAATCACTGTAGGCGTTTTGATACAAATTGATATGCTCGTTCAGCTACTGGAATCTCCAGTGTTTACAACGTTGAGGCTTCAATTACTAGAACCAGAGAGGTACCCATATCTGTACAAATGTCTGTATGGGATTCTCATGCTACTTCCGCAGTCGTCTGCTTTCTCAACATTGAGGAATAGGCTGAATTGCGTGTGTTCAATGGGCTACTTTTCAATACCACAGCCATCATCTTCTGTGTCCGCCATCTCCGCGGTTTCCAGTGGATCTGGTGTTACTGGAGTTGGTTCAGATGGACTCTTACAATCACAAAACGTCATTTCGGGGAGATCGAGACTTAAGACGCGTGACGATAATATATGGAACAGCCTTCTCAGCAAGTTTCGAGATATACAACTAAGACATGAACAGTTCAGAGATGATGGCGGGAAAGAGATTAAAGGGACGAAACAGAAAGTTCCAAAGTCGACCAATGCTATAGGATCCAGGCTCAATTCCGTCACTTCTCCCATTGCTTCTAGTAATGGGAAGGCTTCTACGGGAAAAATGGAACCAAAAAGAAAGAATAGGTTATGAGCAATCATATTATATTTTGGCTGGTTTTTTTTTGTCATATGTAGGTTGCATTTGGTTCTAGATAGATAATTCAAGGGCAAAAGCTCCCAAACATCTTAGTGTTTAAGGACTAGTTGCCTTGTACTCCCTTCTTTCTGTATTGCTGCCGGTTTGAGATCTCCAATCCACCATCATATTCACTATCCACCGAAGTATCAACCGCTTATCAGTGAGAAATGAGTGATGTTTAGTCGTTAATCTATGTCTAAGATGTGGAGGTTTACCCGTTATTCTGATTGATAGAGGGGACGGCAATGAGCTTTAAGCTGACCCATGGGAATGGGTACAAACAACACAATTTCGTTTTTGTTCATCAACCTATTAGTGAAAGGGGTCGGGGAGTTATACGTTCACAGTTCACACATTTTCCTGATGATGTCTATTGCTATGTAGAAACTAGGCTGTTTATATAGAGGAATAACTGGGCTAAAACCGGGAAGCCGTGCGGCAGGGACATCCGGAACCTAACAATTAGGTAGTTAATAAACCAATATGAAGCAGCAATGCAGTAATCTTGCAATAGTTTACATGTCAAACCAATTCCAAACAGAAAATCAAGCCCTGTTAAAGTCTATGTCATATCTAAAAATCTAAACTATGTCGTATACCAACATCAATCATAAAAACTACAAAAACGCATACATATTTTGAGTCCGCTATTTTATCTTAACTTAAAGTTCCTACTCCTAAGAATCGTCTGGCCGGCCCTCTCGATCTAACCTTACTGCGGAAGCTTGTCGAGTAGGAGCAGCACTTTCCACAAGGTCAAATTGTGCTATTGAAATCGGAAGAGGATGTATGTGTCCTTTAACCCCATTCTTACTACCACTTCTGACCCTACCATCGTTATTGACTAAAGTGTTTATTTGTAAAGGAACCCTTTGCTGATCAACGGTAGTCGATTTTACTGTTCTCCTACTAGGTTGGGACATAGGATTTGGATATAAACCTAGCGCTGAACTAGAGCTGGAATGTGAGTTGGGATTGGAGCCATGTTGTTGTGCTCCAAATCTCGGAGATGAAGATCGTATCTCTTTAAATCTCAGGTTAGCATGGGGACCACTCTCTTGCCAAGGACTTTTCTGTGATTGTGTCTGACCGTCACGGTCTATATCCGCAGCTGGATGTCTTGAAGACTCTATCGGCGTCATGGAAACTGGCAAGCTTTCAAAGCTATGTGCTCGACTGGATCGATAAGAGCCAGACAGCTGTGCTGGCCCAGCAGATCCGGTATTTCCATGACCATTCGAGCTATTGCCCAACTCCAGTGCATTCGTTATTTCAGAGAGGTCTGATTCCAGCTCGTGCTTTGTAGGCCTTGCTAGATAAGTACTCATATCTCCATCAATATCTGGGGAGTCCGAGTCTGAATCCGAGTCCGAGCAGCCCGAGTTCAAGACGTTGGCATCGTCCACAGGCATGCCTCCACTGATAGCATCATGATGTTTAAGCAATGGCGTGCTGAGGCCGGTTTGAACTCTGAGAAGGGCCTCCTCTTCCTTGACAAGGTCATCCTCCACGCTCTCAAAGGTTTGCTTGTTCTTCTTCGACAGTAAATGCAAAAAAGGACGCTGTCGCTCACGAACGTTCCATTTTAGCGTCCTACTCACACTGTCCACATATTCAGTGGGCCCGGAAGAGACTGTAGGGAACGGGAATTGGGAGGCAGAAACTTCTACATAGTCGCCTGGATAAAGTTCAACCCTGTTCCTACCATCAAACGATGCCCATGCGGTAGCTCTGGACGTCATGGGCACGACAACTTTGAGAGCCATAGAGTCTGGAAGTAGCATGGGACGGAAGGAAAGAGTATGGGGGCATATTGGAGTCACTGAAATTGCAGAAACCTGAGGGTGGACAAGGGACCCGCCAGCAGAAAGGGAATAGGCTGTGGAACCAGTTGGAGTCGAGAGGATGAGACCATCAGCCTGGACAACCGTAAGTAGAGATTCATCACCAAAGAGCTCCAACATTGAAACCCAGGGACTAGGGCCTCTGTCGATAACAATTTCATTCAAAACTTGTTGCTTTGTAACAAGAGTGCCTGAACTCTTGAACACTTGACAGGCAAATCTCATCCGCAGGTTTACTTTTATTCCATCTTTGTAAATGTGAGTCAGTGTTTCTCTAAATTTTTCAAACTTGAAATTTGTCAGAAATCCGAGACTGCCCAAGTTGAACGATATGACTGGTGGGACTATATTCTGGAAGACACTGGAGACATAGAGGACAGTGCCATCACCACCAAGCGTCACAACAAGATCAAACAGGTTGGGACTTGAGGACGTCAACCTTCTATCCCAGTAACGGAGCAAATGTGCCAGATCAGGGTGCTCGCTGACAAAGCCGCGGGCATTGAAACGTTTGGAAACTTCCAGCTTGTGATCCACAAAGACCGTGGCATGGTGCTCGACAATGAGCCATTCCGCGAGCTCTCTGGTCAGATACACCAGCGAGTTGTCTCTGGCCTTGGTCACGATGATTATGGAGCTGAACTCGATGGAGATGTCGATGAGGCCCAATTTCCGAGCCAGAGTGCGGACACCGGTAGCCGTTTGCAGGTAGCGGGAGTGCGGGATCTTGCTTCTGTTCTTGGAGCTGGAGGCCTCGCCTTCTCCTGCGAGCTGCCTCAGCTCGTCGTCTATGTGGCAGACCCCGTCGATCTTGGAGTGCACGTAGCAGGGCGAGGCGAAAGCGGCCATCTCTTCATGGAGAACGGGTTATCAGTTCTGGACATTTTTCTCTTTTGTGCCTGAGGAGCGGGCGAAAAGGCCTCCGGGCGCTATCTTCGGTACACCCGGACACCCGCCCTCGCACCAGTTGCTTTTCGTCCTCGCGAGCAGAAGACACTCAGCACTCCACGATGCCCATCTTCTACAGACCGTACCACATAGCGCTCGCGCTGGTCCTGCTGCTCGTCGTGTGCTTCACGCTGCTGTCGTCGCCCTTCCAAGGCTCGACTGCCATCAGGTCTCCGTGTATGTGTTTTTTTGCCTGTTGGCTGTTTGCTGGCAAGGGGCCAGCCTTTCGTCCCTGCATTGCTGAAAACTAATCCAACGTGTCCTGTCTAGATAAACCAGAACCAGGCGAGTTCAAGAACCCACCACCGGCCCTGGACACAGCCCAGGAGCAGGATGTTCGTCCCCAGGGCGTGACTACTCCGTACTTGACTCCTGAGCACGAGGCGGTCCCGGTGAAGGGCGAAAAAGTAACTGCGGACCTTTCTCTCAGTTCAGGTTCAGGCTCCGGTTCAGAGCCTGCTGCCGACAAGTCTCTTGCTGCTGGGTCTTCCTCTTTCAAGGGCTCTGGCTCGGGTACAGACTCTCTTGACTCACGTCCTGCTGTGGAAGATAACAAACTGATCTCAGAGCCCGGCTCTGGCTCTGGCTCTGGCTCTGGCTCTGGCTCAACGTCCAAGACCAACACCGTTTGCACAGGTAAAGACAAGACCAAGTACGTTGTCATGATTGATGCTGGTTCCACGGGTTCCAGAGTCCACGTCTACGAGTTTGACGTTTGTCAAGACACCCCCAAGCTAATAAGCGAAGAGTTTGAAATGCTCAAACCTGGCCTCTCCTCCTTCGACACAGACACCGAGGGCGCAGCTAAAAGCCTGGATCCCTTGCTCGAAGTCGCTTTGAAGACCGTGCCCGAGGAGTTTAGAGGATGCACCCCCATCGCTGTTAAGGCAACTGCTGGATTACGTCTACTGGGACAAGCTAAGAGCGACGCCATCTTGGCAGCTGTTCGCAAACGCCTGGAGGTACAGTACCCGTTTGCGGTAGTCGAAGGGGACGGAATCTCCATCATGGAAGGCAGAGACGAAGGTGTGTATGCTTGGATTACTGCCAACTTTTTGCTGGGAACGATTGGCTCCAATGAAAAGAATCCCACGGCAGCGGTATTTGACCTTGGTGGAGGATCCACCCAGATTGTGTTCGAGCCAACGTTCAATGAGGCCAAGGCCGAGACCATGGCTCCTGGCGACCATAGATATGACCTTGACTTTGGCAACCGCAAGTTTGTGCTCTACCAGTACTCCCATCTGGGTTATGGATTGATGCAAGGCCGCAACAAGATCCACCAGGCCGTTCTGAAGTCGTATCTGCAGAATCCCAAGTACAAGCAAGCGCTGAAGCCGTCGGAAACGAAGGAAGAGGCCCAGGTCTCGCTCGAGCATCCGTGTCTCTCGCCGTTGGACGAGGCTGCCAACGTGAAGGTGGAAATGGGCAACGAGGAAACCTTCTACGTCAACTTCACGGGCTCCACCGCCTTCACCGCCGCCCAGTGCCGCGGACTGGCTGAAAAGGTCTTGAACAAAGATCTCACTTGCGACGTCGAGCCGTGTTCCTTCAACGGAATCCACCAGCCCTCGCTCCAGCGCAACTTTCTCTCGGAGAACGACATGTACATCTTTTCCTACTTCTACGATTCCACGGTTCCTCTGGGGATGCCCTCGTCCTTCACGCTGGAAGAGATGAAGGAGCTGGCCACCTCCGTCTGCTCGGGATCAGAGGTCTGGTCGTCTGTCTTCGAGCCGCTGGGCTCCGATGTCGTCGACAAGCTGGAGGACGAGCCCCAGTGGTGTCTCGATCTCAACTTCATGATAGCGCTTTTGCACACTGGATACGACATTCCTCTACAGCGAGAGCTCAAGACAGCAAAGACGATAAAAGACAACGAGCTTGGCTGGTGCCTCGGCGCAAGTCTGCCCTTGCTCGACTCGACCAAGTCCGGCTGGAAGTGCCGAGTGGAGCCCAAGCGCTAGTCTGGTTAGAGTGTATCATAATTTTTATCTTTACATTCATATACTTCATATTCATCTTCATCTTCATCTTCATATAAATATAAATATAAATATATATACAGCTTGTGTTTCGCTTTTCGATTCTTTCCCAAAATGCTGGAAAGCGCTTCTTGATGAAAATGTGTTACCCGGCCATATATTCTCACACCATTTTGAAGATCTGCTCCACGGCCATCTCGGCGATATCATCAAGCATCATGTCCAGAAACGCGGAAAAGTCACAGTCCCTGCTATATCGCTTCCAGGAGCAGCAGGCGGCTGAGCTTGGCATCATAACGGCTGGCCGAACTCGAAGGCCGCGAAATGTAAACTCTGTGGAAACTGTTTCCATGTGTGAAAAGTGGAGGAGCCAGGTTGTTCGAGACATCAGCAGAAAGGTGGACAAGATTCAAGATGGTGAGCCGTCTTTCGCTTCTAGAAGTGGCTAGAAATGGATCGATATTCTAACAAAATCTTTATAGCATCTCTTTCTGAGTTCCAAATCAGGGATTTAAACGATGAGATAAACAAGTTGATGCGTGAGAAACACGCCTGGGAAATTCGCATAAAAGATCTTGGTGGTCCAAATTACCTCCGTTTTGGTGGCCCGAAAAAGAGACCCTTTTCAAGCACTACAGGCCTGTCTGCTGACGACGATGTCCCGATTATAAACGGGTATAGATACTTTGGTCGCGCCAGAGAGTTGCCTGGCGTGAAAGAGCTACTTGACGACCGGAAGAGGGAACTACAAGAAAAGGTTGGATTGGCGGAAGAAGAGTATCGCAAGAGATCCAGGGTCAATAGGATTAGAAATTTGGTTGACGCCGGGTACTACGGGTATTTTGACGAGGAAGCTGTTGAGGACCAATCGGTAGAGGCATACAAACAAGATCAAGCAAATGCGAATGGAGATAATTCATCTCAAGGTGTCAAGAGAAAAAATGAGGACATTGAAAATACTGCAGAATCGCCTCTTCTGACCTCAGCAAAACCCAGCCTTGAAAATGGTTATTTATTCGACCTCGAAACTGACAAGCTTCTATTGTTTGAAAGAAAAGCCAGCAATAAACTCTTGCAGAAATTTGCATCCTCAGCTGGCTCTGCAAAAGATTCTAATGTTCCCCGTTCTGAATGGACCCCAATTCCTGATATAACGCACATCCCTGATATGAGCGAGGTTGAATCCTGGTTGATTGAACGGGAGAAGAGAAGGATTGTTGAAATGTTTCAACTATGATCATATTATGATGTTTATTTGACTTAAACTGCATCAAATTACACATTTTTTGGATTCATTTTTCGTCATTGGTTTTTTTTTGCCTTTTTTATGATTATGATCTTCTTACTTATTCTACTCGAGAGAAATTATATGAGCCATGCTTGAGTCGGACAGTAAGATTGGTTCCCGAGATTGGCCATACGTGCAAGTATCAAGACTATTCCTTTCCTTAATTTATTCATTATCAATAGTTAAATCACTAGAAAACAAAATTTATCTTCTTCTATAATTTTTCATCATCTCAAGGCAAACTAAAAAGTAACACAACAAGCAAAAACAAAAAAACAGAGCACGAAACATCATCATGAGCAATTACCAGGAACGTTACTCTAAATCAAACGTGTGAATAATAAAAATAAAGAACGATTATTAATGGAATCTTCATCATCCAATAAGACCCCAAACCCAATGTAGAAAACGCTGTATTCCTGAATGTCGCCGATATCTTCTGTCCTCCTCCCACATAATCATATCCATTTCTAAACGCATAGAGTTGAAATTGTTTTTGCAAGGATATATCTTTCTCTTCCATTTCTTGTTCCCCGGTCTTGTAACCTCTGCAATTTCATTCCGGTAGTCAAGTTTTCCAAAACTTGCAAAGTAGAGAAGCTTGACTAGAAAGCTGGTGCAAAAACTCACTAGAATCCAGCAAATGCTTCCGTCAGACTGAAAGCGTTTAGAATATACCTCCGACGCTTTCGAAAAGAGGACCGCTCCGATAAATATAAATACAGGGCCATAGCATGATAAAAAAAGTGTGGGATTCCAAGTCCGGCTTCTTTTCGTCTCCTGAACGTTCTCATTATTAAGAAACACAAAGAAGCCAGAAAACAGCAAAAGCATTGAACTTCCACCCAGTCCCAGTATTGCAAGAAATGGACGAAAACTAGAGGTTTCCGTACCCTTATTTTGATTTTGCCGCGTCGGCCATAACCAGTTTCCTTTGACGGCTCTTGTGTCCTGTATGACTTCTTCAGACTGCTCAACTGAAGAAGTGAACGAAGGGCTCACATTCACGAGCCTGCTCTTGAACCTGTAATGGAAAAAAAGATAAGAAAAGTTTATTCCTATCCAAGTAATAAGCCAGGAACTTGCAATAAAGCAGGTCAGGTTCTGGAATACCACATTCACTGGAAAATGCAGAGCAAGAAACGAAATAAAAGCAAAAGCCCAGGTAAATAAGACTGAAATGTATGGAATCCCATTAGACAGGCACTTGCTGAAAACAATAGGAATATATCCGGATGTAGAAAGGGTATAGAGTATCCGGCTGCCTGCAAAAAGCTGCGATGAAGCGTTCGACATTGTCATAAACGCCAGAAACGCATTTATCACGGCTGCTCCTTTACAAAGACCAACTGTATGGAGGGCAACAATCCAAGGGCTCAAATTCCCTATTGCAAATGAGCCGTTCCAATTGACAAAACCCGAGCTACATCCATTCAGTGTCTCCACCTTAACATATTTATTGTTCTCGAACTCCGAATTGATTGTATCAATGGTATTATGATGATAGCGGTGGACCAGAAACTTCATAATACGCACATCGCCTGCATTGATACAAATTCCTACCAAGAAAATCCCTAGGATGTAGAAAATGACAATTCTCCAAAAGATTTGTCTTACTGCTGATTTGATCACTTTGCGGGGATTTCGGATTTCTCCAGCACTGATAAACACGATATCCGTACCAATATAACAATAGACTGCAACCAGACAAGCAAGTAACACAGATACAAACCGGCCCAAGCCACCACCAAGCTTGACCGTAATAGGCGCAATATACTCCTCATTGAAGCTTAGATCAAATAGTGGACGGAATGGACCAAACCCAAGGCCGTCATATAGCACTGTAGCATTTGTCTTCGAACTGTCCCAATATCTAAAACCCACATACTCACCAGTGGGTGATGCTCCTGTGTTTATGCAAACCATCCAGATCAGTAGCGTTATCAGAATAATAACATTAAACGCTGAGGTTCCGAGTCCGAATGCTTGTAAAGTAGTGGTGCTGAAGCCATTGCTCGTAATGATCAATGACAAAATAAAAGAAATCCAGGATCCTGAGGTTGGATCGGGGATTCCCAACTCGGGATAGTAGCTGAGAGCAATACAACTGCCCACAATTTCAGCTGGAACAGCCAAAGCATAGGTCAGCCAGGAACAAACTCCAAACCCAAACCCCACATTCTCACCCATAAACCGTGAAGCAAAAGTTGTAATGCCACCACCAGCCGGAAAAACAGTTGCCATTTCCGCGAACCCAAAGAGGGTAGCAAAGAGAATTATGCCTGTTATTGTGAATCCTAAGAGTGCACCTAGAGGACCTGCAATTGAAAATGCCTTGCCAGAAGAGTAAAGCAAGCCTACTCCTATTGCTCCACCAAGTGTGAACGTCACGGAATATGCTCCAGAAAATCTCCTTAGAGTTTCTTTACTTTGAGGAGAGATATTTGGATGAGAAAAAAGCGCTTCATACTCAAAGTCGTCTGGTGAATTGCAATACGCATTATCTTCTGTTTGTGCGGGAATGCTACTGTTCCCATTGCTGTTGTAACTGGATATCATTCGGCTGGCGCTCATACCTGTGAGTGAATTAGCAGTCATGCTTGCAGCGTCGATGTGTTCATCATCTTGTTCTTTAATTGTTTGTGTTGCAATTCCCGTCGTTGTTGCCCAGAGTTTAGACGTTTTTGCTCTTAATGAGTGTAGAAGAGATCTTCTGCTACTGGTAGTACTAGGTCCAAAGTTTTTCGACTTTGAGCGAGAAACCTGAGTCCTATCCCCCCTTGAGGAGCGCATAGTTATTCCTTTGATTCTACTGATCCCAAACCCTTTCAACTTCTTCAGTGGGTACTTTCTTTCATCTAATGTGACTAGGTCGTCATCCTCATACACGCCATTCTGGAACTCTCCAACGCCAAACAGTTCAAGATTAACCTCATCGGGTCTTCCTGATTGAAAGTAATTACCGTAAATCCTGCCAGGGTTCCGCTGGTTAATCTTTCTAAGCTTGTTGTAAATCCGCTCTCTTAACATGTCTTCTTTAATTACCTGCTGGTTATATCTCTCAAAGTCTGTTGGTTCATTTTCTATTGCCGTAGATGCACCTTGACCCATGTTGAACTCATCCATGCCAATAACCCGAATTTCGTTTTGCCTTCGATCCAGAATCTCTTCATCGCGATCTCGTGAGTTGGAGCCATTAATGCCAATTCTTGAAGCTGAAGGTGCAACAGGCACTTCATTACTGTCAGTCTGCTTCAGAATCGTGCTTGTAAGGTAAAACCGGTCATTCGCAAGTTGCTCTCGCAAAAGCTGTGGATCGCTGAGTAAATGCCCCATTTTCTTAAAGTCTATATCTATTGAAGGCGAGGCGGCTCCTTCTTCTTTTCTCTGACTATCGCACCCATTTGTGTCGTTCGGATCGTCTTCATCGATTAGGACGCTGCTATCGGAGTCGTTTTGAAGATATATATGTTTAACTCCATCGTCATCGTATTCCACCTTACTCTGGATAGGTAAGTCAGTGCGAACACTATGAGAACTGACATTTACACGGCTACCTGTTATTGAGCTCAGGTTATCATTGATATCGGGTATATAAGAGTTCGTATGGCTGTTATCCAATAGTTCAGCCTCGCCATCGCCGTTGAAGTCCTCTGGATTTGTATCTCTCCGTTTTCCGTTCACCACCATCCTCATTTCTGGAAATAGCGATCTTTTCCTATTTAACTGAGGAGAAGATTGCTCTTCTCCGTAGGTTGAAAGTTCTGGCTGCTGCCCATTTCTGTTGGGATCAACATTCTTTTCGGGGTCAATACTAGTCTTCATGTAAGCCTCAGATATTATGTCTCCATGTTGCCACTTTAGTTCGATTTCCGAATCCTGCTGTGAACTTTGTTCCCCAAAGTCTAAGGTATTGGAGATATGGGAGCTCATATCAACCTAATCAGACTTTGTAAATCGTCTGGGAAAGATAATATACAGCCAGCGCTCGTCCTAACGATTTGATACCAATGCTCTTGAAAAGGTCCTAAATTCCATGGTTGGTTGGAAGATGGAAATAAAGGTTACCCGGTCTGCAAGGTGCTTGTAAATCTAAAATTTATGATCCATAGATTTTAGACTTTAGATTTAACACTTTCGATAACGTGCCAACCGAGAAATACAGTTGGCCAATTAAATTTCGAGGAATTCGGTTATTTACATCCATCTAGGAGAAGCTTCAACGAGATGACGAGTCGTCACCAACAGAAAGTATGCCGATTAACTATTGGCAAAAAGTAGAGAAAGATAATGCTTCATGACCGTTAAAGATCCTTGCTGGAAACTCAATTTATTTTATCTGTAAATCCATGCTACGAAGAGAATGAGCTCTGTAGACCAAAATCAATCATGTTTCTAAAGATCCTAGGAGGTATATACAGACAAGTGAAAAATATAGATCAAAGTCAAAGAAACTAGTGTATAAGATGCTTCTCTAGGGCAAGTTAGCCACGCAAGTAAGCAAGTAAGCAAACATCCACCACAACCAAATGCATCGGTTCCTAGCTTCCTAAAAAGAAAATAAAGCTGGACAAAAAAACACAAAAAAAACAAAAAAGGGTAGGCAGATTCACCTAAATGCTGAAGCATCTAGTACATAAAATCAAAAACCATTTATGCTTGAACAAGCTTCTCCCTTCTCGATCTATCTTTAATCACCGGTCATTTTGAGATCTGTAGCTGTTGAAATAAACTAGCTACAGGACTTTTTGAGGTAGGTAACAAGATCGTTTCTATCCTTTGCCTTTTTCAGACCGCCAAAGGCCATCTTTGTCCCCGGAATATACTTCTTGGGGTTTTCCAAGTACTCAAACATGGATTGTTCGGTCCATAGAACACCTTTTTTCTTGTTGGCATCGGAGTAGTTGTAACCTTCTGCAAGTCCGGATTTCCTGCCAAAGACTCCAGAAAGATTTGGACCGACCTTATGTGGGCCTCCCTGTTCCACAGTGTGGCACTGGAGGCATCTTGTTTTGAAGAGGTTTGCACCTTTCTTGGCGGATCCTAGAGGTTTTCCAACGTCAGTATGTACCAACCGCAGCGAGTGCAGCAACAGCGGGTAGTGCTGCTTTATTATAATTGCAAATCTGGGTCGTACCTTCGGCAAAAGCAGCTTTGGCCATTGTTGCAGTTAAAGTGGATAAGAACGAGTCGATTATTGAGGCGAGAGAAGGAAGAAGAAAAGAAGCTGGAAACAGAATCACAAATAAAGTCCTGCGTAATGTGTTTTTTCTTCCGCTCGGCGTAGGCTGCTGCACGCACGGATGTGATTGGATGCCTGCCCGTTAACGCCCAACCGCCCGTTCGGAGTGTCCGACTCCGGATCCGTCCGGTCGGCGTCCGGCGCCAACCTCCATCCGGGGCCTGTTTGTGGTATAAAAGGGGCAGATCCGTCTCTCTCGACGGCCTTCTTCCTGGCATCCACAGACTAGAGATGCCGATGCAGCAGGTCGTTGTCGTCGGCGCCGGGGTAATTGGCCTGACGTGTGCCCTGGCTCTGGCACAATCTCATAAGGAGTACGCCATAACGATAGTAGCAGCACATCTTCCCTCTGATCCGGCGAGCGCTGTCTACACTTCTCCTTGGGCAGGAGCCCATTTTAGACCATTCCCTAGTGTAACGGAGCACGACAAAAGAGAGATGCTGTATACTCGCAAAACTCTTCAATTTTTCAAGTCATTTGCGAAAGCGCATCCAGAGTCGAGCATCAAATTTGTGACGGGGATTGAGCACATAGAGAACGCAGATGTTCATTATAAAAACGTCTTGAAAGGGTATTCTGATGGATTGGATGAGTTCCAGGTCTTGAGCGGAGATGATTTGCCTGAAGCGTGTAATTTTGGAGCTCGGTATCAAACCTATGTTCTGAACGCACCCTTTTATATCCAGTTTCTGGAGCGTCATTTGCAGAACACGCACCACGTCAAATTTGTGAAAGCTTCCTTAAGCTCACTAGAGCAGTTGCTTCAGATTTATGGAGATGAAAAAACAATAGTTGTAAACGCAACGGGACAAGGTCTGCAGCACAAAGGTGGATACGATCCCTTATCGTACCCGATCCGAGGACAGACCCTTTTGGTGAGACCTCCTTTAGGAACAACGGCTTATGACAATGTCACAATCACACATCAGAATGCCGACAAGTTGTGGACATTTGTAATTCCTAGGCCTTTTGACGGTGGAGTAATTCTGGGTGGCACGAAGCAGCCAAACGATTTACTTTCAACCCCCAGACAAGAAGATACACAGGCGCTTATCTCTCGAGCGCGTAAATTATTTCCTTTACTTTTCAACGAAAAGGGCGAACTGGATATCATCAGAATAAACGTAGGTTTCCGGCCTGCTAGAAACGGCGGATCACGAGTTGAAGCAGAAACTGTTCTTGATGGGAAGGGACAAAAAAGAAGAATCGTCCATGCTTATGGACTTGGTGGAATGGGATATGAAACCTCTTATGGAGTTGCCAACCATGTTTTACGCTTGATTGAAGAGCCAGATCGTGGCGCTCTTTCAAAGCTATAATAATAGCTACAATGCGAAAATGCTCTATGAAGAAAAAGTTATGACATTGTATAGAGTTCTTAATATGAGATCAGAAAAAATCTACGTGTGGATGCGTAATATCTATGTAAATAGAGGATTTACAGACCCAACTGGACCAGATAACGTGCTCTTCCCCCGTCTCAGGTACTTTCCTACAGAGCCGTTGCCAATAACTCCGCCGTTATCCCTATCCCATACCAGAGTGCCCCGAACAAAGCAGTATCTAGGCCAGTTTGTAAACCGCATGCCTTCAAAAGGTGTATAGTCATACTGATGATGCAAAAATTCATTCTTGAGAAAGAAGGGTTCCATTTTCGATCCACCACTTGTAGTATTCGGATACCAAATCACAATGTCAGCATCAAATCCAACAGATATGGAGCCCTTCCTATTTGCAAGTCCATATAGCTTTGCTGGATTTGAAGCTGTTATCTCCACATACTTTTGGGGAGTAATCCGCTCCGTTTCGACACCATAGCACCAGAGCAGGGGGCACCTCGTCTCTACACCAGGAAGACCATTTGGTATCTCTTTGAAATGAATCTTTCCATTCTCATCAACCGCTCTTTTCTTGCCCTTCTGTGCATCGTCGTATAAGCATGGCGCGTGATCGGAGGAAAATATTGTTACAGTTCCGTTCTTGATAGAATCCCAGACCGAGTCCAATTCTTCTGGAGAGTGTCTCAGCGGAGGCGAGCAAACATATTTCGCACCCTCCAAAGGATCCTCGATGGTTATTGTGGTCTTAGTGTCTGGAATCGTAGACGAATGACAATGATGGTGGCATCCTTTAAGAAATTCCGATGTGAGAAACAGATATTGGGGGCATGTTTCTGCAAACAAAGGCAAGCAGCTTCTCTGAGCACTCGCGACATGTTCTAAAGCTTTCTTCGCAGACATGTGCACGATCAATAATGGGGCATCGATCAGTTTTGCGAGTGCTATAGCACGATAAGAAGCCTCATCTTCCGCAAGCGATGGCCTTGCAACGGAATGATAGTATGGGTCAGTCAGGTTCTTCGTCTCCAGCTTTTTGATAAGAAAAGAGACGATATCGCTATTTTCAGCGTGAATCATTGTCGTGATTCCAAGCTTCCGATTCGCAAGCAGAACTTTTAAGATCTGTTCATCGTCGAGTTTTAGTCCAGGGTAGGTCATGTACACTTTGACACTGGTGATTCCATGGTTGATAACCATCAACTTCAACTCTTCTTCGAGCATTCTGTCGGTCGGGTTCGTCAAAATCAAATGAAGTCCATAGTCGCAGTAGGAATTTCGCCTGGCCAAGGATCTCACCCTCTGAATCATACAATCTAAATCCCACCCTTGGTCGTTCTCCTGTTGCACAAAAGCTAGAACGGTCGTAGTCCCTCCAGCTATGGAGGACCTCGTTGCGGTAGGAAAGTCATCAGACCAGAAGTTGTTTAGCTCTGCCAAATGGACGTGTGCGTCTATTCCTCCTGGCGTAACGAATCCTCCCTCGGCATCAATCATTTTCACCCCTTCAAGCGGAGTAGCAGATATGGCAGAGATAATGCCATCCTTGATCCCAATGAACAAGCCTGGGGATAGAATGTCTGAGGCGGTAACAATGATACCGTTGTGGATGACAGTGTCATAAATCATGTACTTGTTTGTGGGAGGAAAGGTGCCCCAAGATCGCAAAACATGTTCTTATCTATCTATCGCTCTTTATCTTGACAAGCCCAGGACATATTAAATAGACAGAACAATAGTCTCCTCTAATTTTTTTTCTTTATCTCGGTTAAAATGAGAGTGAGGAAGAACTTTCTCTCCGAGGAAACTAGCTCCAATTCCCGCCCTTTCCCACTTTCTCACTTTTGCACTCTCGTGTCTCAATAGTCGTGCCTCTTGGCATTTTGGGCCTCAACACGAACACATGTGGAGGGAGAGTATGTGCTGCGTCAGGTCATTAGCACCGGCCGCTGCAGATAATTTGATTTGTCCTTTCACCTCCTGTCTTTTCACGAGCAGAAACAAATACGGGCAGGTAAATTACTGGAAGCAGCACTAGGCGCAAGCGCATGTCGTTGGTCCTCCACCTATCTATAGATCCATCGCACTTTATATGTTTACATTGTACGACGACAAAGACGCCGCAGCCGCGGCCCTTGCCATGAGTAGTGTTGCGGTGGAAGGTTTTGGGTCCCAACTTAAAAGCCTCGAAGAACACCAGGACCAAGGGCATCAGTTCGGGCCCTCGGACTCGTCATCTCGGTGCTCGTCCTCCTCAGAGTCCTCACTGACCTCGGCCACTGATGGCAATATAGGGACCGGCATTGACCCGAAAGGGCAATGGCTACAGAATCATGCCTACAGCAATGAGTGGAACAGTTCAAGAGAAGGCTTTTCGAAAGATGGAGGGCCACCAGAGTCGATCTCAACCTCATTTATCAGCTCTAACCGAGGCGGCTATCGAGACCATGTCTCTGTTTCTTTGCCCAGAAATCAATCTGCCGCTCGAGCTAGAAACAAGGCCAACGCAGCCGGATCTTTGGCACCTGGAGATCATCGTTCTGCTAGAAAGCTGTCGGAAAAGCTCGACCTAAAGGTGACCAGTTCGCATCAGGTCAAACAGTCAGCATATAGCCGTCCGCTCGCCAGCCTACAAATCAGTAAGTAAATACTGTCTATTCTTCTGTTCGATATCCTCAACTATTATTGCTAACCAATACTTGTGTTTCTCAAGAGTGCTCGCTTATCGTTCTGGGATTGCTTTTTCTGGCTAATACAATTCCAGCGTTACAGAGATATGCGGGTAAATTCATCCACTTACAATACGGGTCGGCGCCAAGGACCGCCGATTCGGGACTGGGCGGGCAAAACCAGCAGGTATATGGGATCGGAATCGACGACATCTATTTTGTCTTCACATGGATTGTTGCTCTCGTTGTCATCCGTGCTGGGCTTATGGTCTATGTGCTTGAACCACTGGCAAAATTAGCCAGCATACACAAAAGCAAACCCGTGGAGAGGTTTGCAGAACAGGGCTGGAGCTTGTTTTACTACTTCATCAGCTGGTCTGTTGGATTTTATCTCTATTATTACAGCCCATACTGGGGGAACACTAGCATGATTTTCAAAGGATGGCCTTACCATGAGATGACTGGTGCCTTCAAAAGCTACTATCTGATCGAGCTGAGTGGTTGGCTTCAACAGATCTTTATTTTGAACGTTGAAGAAAGAAGGAAAGATTATTACCAAATGTTTGCACATCATATCATTACTTGCATTCTTGTTTCCTGTTCCTACTACTACTATTTTACCAGGATAGGCCATGTGATTCTTGTGATTATGGATTTTGTCGATATCGCATTGTCCGCGGCAAAGATGCTCAAATACGTGGGCTACTCTACCTTGTGCGACCTGGCTTTTCTAGTGTTCTTGATCTCCTGGATTCTTCTGAGACATGTCTTTTATAACTATCTGTTCTACCATGCATGGTTCTACGCTGATAGTTTGATGTCTGGCAACTGTAATACTGGCAGCGAAGACACAAAAAACATCAGATGCTATACAGATAATGTTCTAAACTTGTTTTATTTTATGCTAGCTTTGCTCCAAATCATTACGATAATTTGGATGTATATGATTTTAAAAGTTGCGTATAAAGTAGTCACTGGCTCAGGGGCCGAAGACGTGAGGAGCGATGAAGAAGATGAATAGTAGACATTAAACTTCGAATATCTGATAAATATTACAAAAAGTAGAAAAATAAAAGTATAAAAAGTGGTATACAAAACATAAGGTATGGCGGCGCAGAGCCAGGTATTATTAACATGAATATATCTCTATGTAAGAAATCAGAGATACAACATTAAAAAAGAAAAGAAAGGTGGAAATATTAAGCTTGGGCACACAACAAACAAAGAGAATGAGAATGTAAAGTTGGCCGCTGTGCTTTAATAACAGACAATAAGCAGGTCAACCCAAAGGAAAGAGAAAAGGAAAGTTCATGATCTAATGTTTTTACCATTGTAACGGTAGCCAATTCTTGTGCCGGACTTTGTCATAAATTTCTCGTTCATCATACAATTCGATCAGCTGCTGGTCCAAGGGTCTTGCCTTTGGAGATGCAAACCTGCGATACTCATCAAAGATCATTGTGAGGGACCAGTTCTGTAACCTTCGAAGGCATCCCACCAGACAACCTGTTCTGTGCTTCCCCCTGTTACAATGAATCAGCATTGGGTGGTTTTCGGGGTTTATTGCAACCTCTAGAGCCTCTGTGATCACCTCGTGGGGCACATTCACAAACGGTTCTTTGTTTCCTGACATACCCACCTGAAAAATCTTGATGTTATTGTCATTTGTGAAATGGAGATTTTCTTCTGGATATTGCTCTGGAATCAGTACGAGAATCGATTTCAACCCCAACCTTGACAGAAAGGAAAAGTTCTCGGGGCGAGGGAAAGAGCTTCTGTAGATGGAACCCAAGACGAGGCTAAAGTTTTCTGGCGGTGCAAACATCTCAGCTTGAGGTAGAGAACATATCGGGGCGCTGGACGTAGTATTGTTATTTGAATGGGCATTATTTATTGTGCTTCCCTCTTGTTGGTCGCTACAAATTGCATCCTCGCTGATTTTCTCATCTGGCAAAAACATGTCATCCTCATCTTCCTCGTAGGTAATCTGATCAATACCCGTCCGAGGGTGTGAATCTCCATTTCGGCCACTGCTACTATTGGTGCTTCTAGCCCGAGTTATGGCTTCGCTCTCTGTCTCGTCATCCTTCGAAACTGGTATCGGCTCCTCAGCCAGTTGTTGGGTTAGATGCTCGCATACTGCTATCAGATTGCCCATCTTATATACGTATGAGTATTGATCAGATTTCACTCTCCAAATGTCAGGTATTAATACTCCTTAGTTTGTGACGCAAACACAGGAGGACTGTCGTCATGCGTGGAGGCCAGGTAGACTGTGAAGAAAAGGAAAAGCTAACATGTTGGAGGAGCCCTTTGTGATGTGGTTACCCGGATGGACATCGGAAGCAGGCCTTCTAGCCTCTCATCCACGAGCCGCCCAGCGGATATGTCTCCGTCCCAACGGTCCTTGCTTGTGCTCTCGTAAAATCTTTTGGATCGTTGGGGGGGATATTTGGGTTCTGTAGCTGGTGGACGTGGTGCTCTTCCTATCATTGGCCCGGCTGGCTGAGTGAGGTCTTTCTAGTGATAAATGACATTGAAAAGCGTCGAAGAGAGGAAGCCCGGAGTCCGCAATTATGGGAAAATCAGAGGTCACACGACAACTTACTTATAAAATCAAAAGAAGGAGAGAAAGATTAAAAAAGCATGGACATTTTGGGTCGCATTTTTCATGTTTTCCGCCGTGTTGAAGTAGAGACATTTCCGAATAGAGTTGCGTACAGAATCAACCCTGATATTATTTTCATAGCGATTTGGTCCTGTTTATTTGAGCTCGGTTTCGAAGACGCTCAAATTGGGAACAGGCTTGGCTTGGTAATAGAGCCTATATGCGTTGGAACAATATGCCAGAGCTGAGAGTGCTATTGTTGTTCATCGGGTTTATGTCCGTGGGAACTATTCTTGCAATATCTCCAACCAGATTGTGTATCAGTGTATAAGCTTTAAAGCAATGCCAGATCTATCTATAGTGCTCTCTAAGTATGCTTCTATTTTACAATAAATCAATCGAGACAGTCTATCAAAACGCCCGCACTTCTACAAACTTCACCAGCTTCATCGTTTGCTCCATAAACATCATGGAAAGGATGGTCTGTGGGCATATCCGTAAAAGCTGCGGAGCAAACCCTTTGTACAAGGCCCATGGGCCCTCTTTTTTCACCGTCTTCACTAAACAGTCGATTGCGCTCGTGTAGAGATCGCCTCGTTGATTCGACATTCTAGTAAGCAAGACGTCAAAAGGATTCATCACAATAGCAACCCCCACCGCAGATATAGCACTTGAGGTCAAATGTCTTAGAGGTCCATCTTCCAAGAAGCCGAGATTTTCAAACTCTCGCTTTGCCAAATAATACAAGGGTAACTGGGCAGCCGACCCCACTCCCGTACGAACGATGGCCGTATCAAGCCCTCTGAAAAGCCCTCTAATACCCTCGGTTCGATAGAGAACCGACAACCCTTCTCTAACAGACTTGTAGTGAGTCTGTTCTCCAACTTGAAACGCCGTTGAATACGCTTGCATCCGGGTCTTGATCAGATAAAAAGGGCACCCCAGGACGGCACCACACATTCCGGCCCCGGCACCTGCGATTACGTTCAGTACTAAGGAGTCAACATGGTGGTGGTTTTCGTCTGGGTGAAACAGTGAGTGGAGCGTTTTCCGCATCGGTTCGTAAAGTCCGATTCGGCAACCATTAAGGCCGATCTGGTAAATATAGGCAGTGACCAACCCTTTTTGAGCACCTCGAATACCTTCGTTCTTAAAGATCACAGAAAGAGCTTGGAAAGGCCCCGTATACACCCTTGGAGCATCCCTCGACAACAGTTCTCCTTGAAGTTGCATTCTGGTCTTGACCAGTTCTATCGGGTTGCTGATTGTGACCGCACAGCACGAAGCGATGGCGCCCGCCACAAACCCGCCAAATGTGCTTATTTCGGCTGCGGTCATCGGTGCTCGCTTTGAAGAAGAGGCACGCAATGCCCTAATATCGACTGTCCCAGAACTGTGTTTCGAATCCATACGAGCATTGTCTTACACAGAGAAGAGGTCGGAAAACTGCAGTCTGTTCCTTGGTGTTGAAGCTAGTTCGGGTAATACACGGCTGCCTCGCTACAAAAGTTGCTTAGGCTTGTCTGCTCCAAAACTTTTCACCAAGTAAAACAGTAAAAGTAATGTGTATTCGGATCCTCCGCTCCAAGAAAAGAAGTTTTGGATCATGGGGATCAATCTACTAGGGTTCACCCCAATGTTACCCTGCACAAAGTTATACTTTGAGGTCATGTGTATGTCACCTGACCCACCACAATTTTCAATTTTCATCTTTTGTTTCGTATTTGGACAACGAAGGAAGCAAAACGACTTGTTAAAAACACTGCAAAATGCCTACTGCTATGTCGGTATCCTGCTTGGTTTGATCTGTTGCATTCAAACAATGTGCTAATTTTTCTTTCATATCTAGAACAAAGTCTACTAAGTGGGCAGATGAGGTAGAGGAGGACGAGTCAAACCAGGATGCTCCCAGAATCACAGTCAACCCTGACGGCACTAAAACCATCGTCTCCTTCTACGTATCGGAAGAAGGAAAGAAGATCAAAGTTACCAGGCGCATCAAGGAGACGGTCGTCAAGGAGCGTGTGAACAAATACGTTGCGCAACGCAAGGAGTGGCTCAAGTATGGCGAGGAGAAGGGATCACCTCCTGGTCCTAATGCACAAACCACACAGATTGGCGAAAACATGAACCTTCGATTAGGAATCTCAAGGCAGAAAGAAGAAGAAGAAAAGAAGGAGGAGGAGGAAGCCTCTAAGATAGAGGGTGTTGCAAAGGGTATTACTTGTAGAGTCTGTGGTGAAGGACATTTCACAACAACTTGTCCTTACAAAGACACCCTTGGATTCAAAGAAACAAGCGAGGAAACCACGGGTAGATCAGGAGCTGCTGGTGGGCCAGCCAATCCAGGAGAGGCTTCAGCACCGAAGACAACGGGATATGTTCCACCACACTTGCGGAACGGTGGTGGTGGCGCTGCCGCTGGTTTACGACCTGAGCGCCGTTTCGATGACAGAGATGATTCTAGGACATTGAGATTTACACAGCTGAACGAGGATGTGACAGAAGATGATCTGAGGAATGAACTACTGTATGATTTCAAGCCCCAGCGTATTGCTCTGGTGAGAAACAAAGAAACTGGCAAGTCAAAGGGTGTTGCCTACGTTTCGTTCCCTGATATTCCAACTGCTGAAGCTGCACGGAAGAAGCTGGATGGTGTTGGTTACCATAGTCTGATTTTGCACGCAGAGTTCACCAAACCGAGGCGTCAGTAGTGACTCGTTATTTAGTATTTGGAATCGAAAGTGTTATTCGTTTACTTTTTACCTTTGCTTGTAGAATCCAGTTTTAATGCTAAAGAAAAAAAAACTCTCCAACACCACCACTCATTCCTCCACACAGACCAGCGTTTATTAGTCCAACACCCAGATCGACCCTCCACTAATCCCTGGATGACGGAATTCGATGCAAATCTAAAAGGTGAAGATGCTAATAAACCTTGCCAGAGCTCGTTGGCGAACTCCTATTCCAGCGATGTGTCATTCGCTGGGGAACTGTCTTCGTCCACACCTGCTCCGGCGAACAATGTGGAACAGAAAAAAGTAGATGCATTGAAAAATAGCATTCAGAATGTCATCTTTGGATCTGTGAGTTTATTTTGCTTGAGTTTCGTAACTATCCTTATTGTTTATGGGCTGTATCTAACAGCCCACATCTGGGTCTGAACAAAGATTGCTGGGTCATTGGGAAAGGTGGTTGAGCATCCCTTTGACACTGTCAAAGTCCGTTTACAAACGCAGCCAGTCGATTCCCCATTATTCTTTAAAGGACCACTAGAATGTATTTCCCATACGCTCAAGTATGAAGGAGTAAAAGGTCTTTATAGGGTTCGTGTGACCTATGGAGCAGTGTTGTTGAACCAACTTTTGTCGGCTAATCAGCGATATCTGTAGGGCATATCTTCACCTTTATTTGGAGCTGCGGCAGAAAACGCTTGCCTCTTCGTCAGTGTAAGTTGCATTTCTGAAGGAACGAAGCGGATGAAGTGTGTGTGCTGATCTAGAGTATATCCATTGTAGTACAACACTGTGCAGGACTTGGTGAAGAGACACTATTATCATGATGGTTCGAAAATTGATCTCCCGTTTAGTTCCCTCGCAGTTTGTGGGGCGGTAAGTGGCGCCTTTGCGAGCTTTGTTCTTACTCCTGTTGAGTTGATAAAGTGTAAGATGCAAGTTCATAGGTTATATGTTAAAGAAGCCCACGCTCATGGCCATGGCATAATGGATATTGTATCCGAGGTTTATCGCCAGGAAGGATTTAAAGGCTTCTGGAAAGGCCAATTGGGGACCTTGATCAGGGAATCGGGAGGCTCGGCTGCTTGGTTTGGAGCATATGAGTTGGTTTCTCATGAATTCAGAGTCTACAACAACCGAGCAGAAAACACGACTCCAGAGTTGCTAATCAGTGGAGCCTGTGCAGGCGTTTCTTACAATGCTTCTTTATTTCCTGCTGACACTATAAAAAGCAAAATCCAAACTGGTTCAATAATAGGAGGGCCTGAGGAAGGCTTTATCAGTGCTGCAAAAAGCATATATTCAACAACGGGGTTTAAAGGGTTTTATAGAGGCATGGGAATTACCGTCGCTAGAGCTGCACCTTCTAGTGCTGTTATTTTTTTCACATATGAGAAGCTGAAAGAGGCTTTTATGTAGTTATGGCATACACAGATAATAGAGTTGCAATTGTCTTTTCCTATTTCACTGCAAACATTAAATTTGCTCAGTTAGATTCTAGGAGTGTTTGTTCAGTGGATAAGTATTTGTGTAAGATATGCTACTTCCAGACAAATGGTTTTTCCATGTTTCCCAGTTACACAAGAATATTACCATTGAAAGCACAATTGCAACTTACAAATTGGTGGCTGGCACTCACATAACCTCAAGAACATAAAAGCTCTTTCATTGAAGTGACTTTGATATTGTTGTTAAGAGAAAGCATGGTCTAGCTCACTATCGTTTGTCAAATGAAAGTGCTCCCTCATATTCAATACCCCAGAATGGAGCTTACAGTTCCCATTGCAAAAGAATAGAGTGAAAAGTGATAGTGATGTTTGCAAGCTCTTTGTTAAACGATGGGTTTGATAAATCGGGACCTGATCTGTGTTACATAGAATGATCATGAGCGAGGTAAAAATAATACCGTTATAAACGCATTACTATAAGAGAAAAACTCTTATCACATTCTTTGAGTTGTACTACCCGAATAGCTTCACTCTGTATGTTTTAAAATATCGTCTAATTTTTATTTCGACTTTCTGCTTAAGGTATCCTTTGCTCACAGAGTACTTAGTTGAACGTATCATAACTTAATCGCTTTGTGAGGTGGAAGATAATTCATTCTACCCAGGCACATCCAAGATCAATTGGAACCACATAATGTATATCTGCATGAAAATATTCCAAGAAAAGGCAAATAATCAAGCCTGTTGAATGTACAAAAAGTAGCGCATATGTTTTAAGCAACTCCCCTGAGCTCGCCAACTTGATGCTTCTTAACTTCTACTGAAGTTCGGGATATTGATGATGTGCGTAACTCCAGAAAGTTGTTCTGGAAACACAATTGTCCTTATTCTTGAGCAACAATTTTAAGCCCGAGACAGCAAAACTGATAATGCCATCTAATTGGGTAATCTAGAGTGGAAGATAAGATCTATTAGCGACAAACATGAATGATTAGCAATTTTCCAAATCCTGTTATTTAACATCAAACATCGTCCAAAGCTAGTGAGATTTTCAATGTGGTCTGAAATTTGTTTCACCTAAGCAACAGACACTCAACTTTTCTTTCAAATGAACAATGAGCCTAGGAAATGCTAATTGACGTTTGGCATTGTAATCAAGAGATTCTCTTTAACCAGCCCAATTGCTTGGGCTTTCCCCATTGATGTGAACTATTAAACAGCAAAACTTGTCATATTTTGTAAGTTCTCTAAAACAATCTTCGATAAAGATGTGTAATGTATAATGCACTAGCGCCTGTGCATGGAATCCATCAGATCTAGAGAACGATCTTGAACAGCTTGATAGTTATTAGATCTAAATCCATCTTTTGAGTTTTTTGAATTCTTGTTAACTCTTTCCTTCAGAAATATCCAATTCTCCAATGTGCGAATTGGCAATATCCCCACAAATTCTATATAGGTGTTCCCATAGTTCCTCACCTCCATTTGTTTTTCTATGAGAGCAATGTTCGGCAAGAAGTTTGGCCATATACACATGAAGTGGAGCAATGATCCTTGTCGTGCGGTTTAGGTTTTAAAGGATACATGTAAAATCCTTTTAGTAGTTATTATGTGACCGATATTCAATAAATAAATTCCCGTTATCGTAAATAAAAGAACATAATCATTTTATTTTCTTTCTGGTCTCTTTAAATTGTCAAATGCGCACTTGATTTCGAGAATCTTTGAGCAGTTAGTTGCATGTCCTGCCCTTAATAGGTTTGACAGGAGTCAACATATGGAACTTGCTGTAACCTATATCGCACACATCTAAAGGGATGACTCTGAACACACATCCATGTCTGCTCATTAAACAACTCAAATTGGTTCTACAAAGAAATCTAACGCCCATAATACGATAATATAGAAGCGAATAACAGCAATCCTCTGTCGTTTAAAAGACGAGCAGATCGTGTTTCTGTTTCAGCCCTGCAGCCTCGCTTTTTTCATATGGTTATAATATAAAGGAAGGCTAACCTCTTTCTGTCATCAGACTTTAGATATTCTTCACCAGAATTCAACACCTAGTTGACAGTCCCCACATTCAGAATGAGCTTCTCGTCCAAAAAGGAAAAAATAGATCCCCTTCTCATTAACCCAAATGAAGGGCTTTATCAGTCCCCCAAACTAACTGATTACTACAGATCAGGAATTAATACCCAAGACAGTCGAACAAAGCTAACGGCCACAATTGGGGAATTCATTGGTACATACCTTCTCTTCCTTTTCTCTTATGTCATTGCTCAATTGATAAAATTGGACGCTATTTTGCACAATCCTTCCACCACAAACTTAGAACAATACCAAAAGCTTTCCTCCATGTTTGGTATGATCGCTCTACTTATCTCCGCAGCCTTTGCTCTAAGCTCAAAGGTCCATGCCTTTTACCGGGTTTCTGGAGGTCAATTCAATGCGATAGTTTCTCTTTCTCTTTACGGTATAGGGATCCTTGAATCTAGCAGACTGATCTCAAACCTCATTTCTCAGGCTCTAGCCGGTCTTTCAGCTGCTTTCACAGTCATAATTCTCGATAATGAAGCCTTCAGATCATTTCAAACTCTGTTCAGCTATCACAACACGGGCATTGCCAAGTTTGGAGAGTTGATGTTGATGATGTTTGGGGCCGAGATTGTATACACAACTATTCTATTTTTGGCAAAACTATGTCTTTTAAGAAGTCTGGCTGTTCTCTCTTGGCTTTTCTAATCACAGCAAAGGGGTTGACACGCAAGAACGTTTCGGGTCCTCTTCCATTTGTATATCCTGCAAGGCTCATCAAGACACATAGAAAACTGGGCTTGCTCTTGAAATTTGCAATTATGGATGTCTGGCATGACTAGTGACTTCTTTGGAATGTGCAACACTGTTATGGAGGAGGATCTACTTAGAAAAGATACCTGTACTACGAATTGTCTTGGGAGTTTGTATGAAGACGGGCCATATACAAGTAGTGTTTAGCTTTGATTAATTTACGTGTCTATTGAAGATTGATTCATGTAATCTTTTAGTAAACTCACTTTATCATTACTGGAGTTGCAGCCATACACCCAGACACCTTCTATGAGCATCAACTAGCCTGGATTTGCTTTTGGAACTCAGGATGGCAACTGTAGCAATTCAAGATGCCATAGAAAGCCTCATGCCGGGGTTCAAAGGCAGAACTTCAGACCTTTCAGATGAAATATTATCCTTCTATGAGAAGAGCAGGAGCATTACGATGAGAAAGAATGATGAAGTTGCGCGGTATATGCTATGTGCTCATCTCGCTATAGAATGCCAGAGAAATAAAGGAATGGGCTTACCAGAACCCTCAGACGCCAAATCACCAATCCCCCCCTCAAAATATAGGTCATACCTAAACAAATTCACCAAAGTGCTTGTGGGAGATAATGCTCTTCTTCTATCACCTTCAAAGAAGAAGAAGAAGCACATCAGTCCCACATTCGCAAAACGACGAGAGTGCCCACTACAACACAAAGACATCATCCTGTTAAGCGAAAGTGTTGGACTTCCACAGGATGCCATCTCTATGGTGGTCAAAGCGTTTGGTGCACACGTTAAGGAGTTTTCAGATCAATGGCTATTTCTGTCCGCGCTGGTATTGGTGGTGTACAGGAGAGTTAGACCGCGAATAACAGAGTCTCAAAGTAAAATATTCATAAGAAAGCTCTTGAGCTATAAGAATAATACTGCTGAAGTAACTGAACTCATCGAAACTGCTGCGATTGTACGAGATCTGGTTAGAGGGCGGAAGTGGATAAGAGATTTGGAGGATAAGTATGGGGCATATGGGTCTCGAAGCATGGGAAGCATGGTATGTACACCTACCGTCTCACAGTCCGCATCCGGCATTTCTAACAATACTGTAGATTCTGCTCTCCCAGCACTACTCGTCCAAGAGAAAGCAGAACGAATACAAGAGGTGGAAAGAACGCATCCTTCAGCGGCTCCCAGAGAAATCAAAGTTATAGTTGATAGTAATACAGAGAATGCATGCGTAATTTTAAAACCGCATAGAAGGTTCCCGAACAAGTTTCTTGGGAAACAAAACCTGATCTCTCACAAGATCTTTTCGCAGCATCTTTGTTAGCATTTTTTTTTCCACCTAAAGCTCAAGAAACTAGAAGGATTGCAAGCAGACATGGTCAAGGATACCAAGCTGTACACCACACTGGGGGTTGCTCCAGATGCAAATGACAATGAGATCAAAAAGGCATATCGCAAAATGGCATTAAAGTATCATCCTGATAAGCCCACAGGGGACACAGAAAAATTCAAAGAAATATCTGAAGCTTTTGACATTCTAAGCAATGAAAACAAAAGGCAAATTTATGACTCGTATGGACTCGAAGCAGCCAGACACGGCGGCCCAATGCCTGGCGCAGATGGAGGAGGAGGTTTTGGCGCTGGAGCCTCTCCGTTTGGCTTTGGTGGAGGCCAACCTGGAACCTTCCATTTTTCCACTGGAGGAGGTCACCCATTTTCGACGGACGACGCTTTCAACATTTTTCAGCAATTTTCACAGAGTGATGGCCTGGGAGGAGATGATCCCTTTGCCTCCTTTTTAGGTGGAGGCAGAGGAGGTGCATCTCGGTTTGGAGCTGGCGGTTTTGGAGGAAGCTCACAGCCAAGACGACGGGAATCGGATGTCTTCACGGTGAAGCTCCCGGTTACTTTGGAAGACCTGGCTAAAGGGTGCACTAAGAAAATGAAGATTTCGAGAAAGGGGATGGGAACGTCTGACCATATAATTAAAACAATCACCATTAGGCCCGGCTGGAAGGCAGGCACAAAAGTTACTTTCAGTAATGAAGGCGACCTGCTCCCCGATGGATCTCGGCAAGATATACAATTCATCATAGAAGAAAAACCTCACCCGGTGTTCACCAGAGATGGCAATGATCTGAAAATGGATTTACATTTATCGTTCAAGGAATCGCTTCTGGGGTTCAGTAAGATCGTGGAAACAATCGAAGGGAAGAGAATTAAAATCGAAAATCAGAGTCCTATCCAGCCAAATCAGTCACATACATATCCAGGCCAGGGAATGCCCATCAGCAAACAGCCAGGGACAAAAGGCGACTTGGTTGTCACGTACAAAGTTAACTACCCACTGCGACTGACGTCGGAACAGAAAGAGGCTATTCAAAACAACTTTTAAAGGCACTTATATTAGGATTGTTCATTGTGACTTTAATTGGTATACTAGGAAGATATAGTAATAATGTTTATAGCATCTTTTGTAGATATTCCTGTTAGATGATAGTTAATGTCCACGTTTAACAGAATGGTGTATTTAATATTGGTGTGCCATGAGGCACAAGTGCAAGCGTGTTCAAATCAAACTTGAAGTAGTAATGTAGACGTCTTTGAATGCTTTAATTGTGACTGTATGATCAAGTAGGACGCAAACGGTAGAGTATAGTGCTCTTTGCACTATGTTGCATATTGCTCAAGGGTATAGCTAGCACATCTTTCAAAAAACAAGTCATATCTTCTTGAGTTCCTGGCCGACGCGACATAGGGCCACATCTAGTGCTAGAAACGGTTTTGGTAGTGTTGGTTGATCTCCAGCCGCTACTTCATGTTGAGGAGTCCGGAAGTTTGGATGTGAGGACCAAACAGTAAACAATAATACACTTCTCCATTTCAATTCCACTACATTTGAAGAGTGATCAGAATGGCTACTCCTTACATTGGCGACCGGGCAAAAGTGGCCCAGTTGATCTGGCAATTGGTTCCACAGGAGAGCGGTCTGACTCCTGAATATGTTGACAGCATAGTGGATGAAGCCAGCATACTGTTCCAAGAGTATGTTGTGCCCCGGATACTACCATTTTGCTTGGTTTCTAACAGCTCTCTGAAGGCTCCCGCGGTTTGATTATGATCTTCACGCGGCAACTTCGACAATTAGAAATACCTGTTAGTGTATAACTTTGGTGTATTGATTCGGACCTGTGTCTAACATCAGATCTTAGTTTTCGAACAAGGATACCCTGAAAAAGCTGCCAAGCTCCAAAGGTTCGTGACAGTTTTAACTCGATTCAGAACGCCTACACAATTAGCTCGATTAATCTATCGCGAAAATTCAGAAGGCAACGAATACTTGTCTGCTGAACAACAACGAATGGGCAATACGGGGATGCTGGGCCATATGGGACCTGTCTTAGGTGAGTCTGGAAAAAGGCCAGGGTTATGGGGATACGAAAACAGATTTAATACCCCAACACAGGCAGGATCAAGCTTTGCTGCTGCGAAACCATTTGATAGAGATAATACTCCCGATAACATGAGTGTCATAAGTGGTGGCATAAATATGTCTAATATACAAACTCTAACTGAGATTGCATCAAATTATAAACAAAAATCAAAGCCTACAACATTCGAAATACTACAAACTCTTCCCTACACACTGCTGGGCTCGACATCTGCCATTTTCCCTTTTTCCGCGGATGGAAAAAGCATTCAGCTTCCATCTTCAATTTCATATCCAGAAAGCGGACTCCTTCATAAGTTGTTTGAATCAGCACTACTATACAAGCAACTCCAACAAGCAGCTGCTACTCATTCTCATGGCTTTACTAGAAGAAGTCCTGTGAAAATCGCATTCCAAAGTGCCCTACAAGAAGAGCTTGAAGGTTATGTAAAGCTGGTCAATGAGCTGGGGGTCCAAATCCAGCAACAGCTGACCGGAGCGGATGTAAACTATTCTCCCCAGGTCACACTTCTCCGCTGTTTACTGTTGCTGGAAGAGGAAACTGTGAATTTGAGGTTACTCTATTCTGTTAAAACACAAACTATGGACATGAAGGCAGGCGAATTTCTTTCTAGATTATACGACATGTCTATGAATGGAGACTTAAAGCTAGCTTATTTATCAATGAGGCTTTTAAATAATGCAGCAGAGCCATATTATCGTGTTCTGGAGCACTGGTTTTGCAATGGAGATCTAGACGAAAAGCAGGACGATTTTTTCATAAAAAGGATTGCGGATAGCTCATCGGTAAAGACCCAACATGGGAGACGAAGCAAATACACCTCACTGGGCATTATGGGCGAGAAACTCAATATCAGAGAAATAGTTCTTTGCAAAGAAGATAGTCCTGTCTATTTCACAACAGAATTAAGCGAAAAGATTTTCTCCATAGGCAAGAACTTGATGTTTTTGAAAACCAACTGTGGAGAATTGAAATGGGTCAACACACATGCAGAAAAGTATAGCGCACTTTGCCGACGATTTTTCCATGTAGAGGGCTTATACGACCAAAATTTAATAGAGTTTGAAAGAGTTGTTAATCAAAACTACAAGGAAGTTATGAAGTACCTTAATGAGGTGATATTTACAAAATTCAAACTCAAGTTGCACTTGTATGGGTTGAAAGACTATCTACTTCTACAGAAAGGCGATTTCATTCAAAATTTGATAGAAATCAGTAGCGACCTATTGAACTCTCCTGCATCGTCTCTTTCGTCACACCAGTTGACCCGCATTTTGGAGGAATCAAAAAATAACTGCTGTCGCGATGACCACCCGCTCATCTTGAAGAATTTGGATGCTCGCGTTTTGGAGCTTTCTCATGGAGGTATTGGATGGGATGTTTTCACACTTGATTATAATGTTCCGCCTCCCCTGGACTTCATAATTAACAAATCTAAGCAGAAGAGTTATCTCAGGATTTTTAACTTTTTATGGAAACTGAAAAGAATCGAGATTGTCCTTGGGTGGCAATGGAGAGAAGCGTCTTCAGATAGTCGTTTATTCAACGGTAAAAGGTCACCATCAAATCTGGCATATCCAAAAAGCAATCCTTTGTTCAAGAGACGGCATCTATTGGACAAAAAATGGAAAAAATCAAATTGTACTTGCTACCTGATGATCAAATTCATAACAGAGATCCAGACTTATTTCAATAATGACATTCTGTCAACAGCGTGGGATAAATTTCAGAATGCGCTAATCTCCAATAAGAAAGGCAAAAATGTAATAAAGGATGTGCTTATTCCATTTGGAACACTTCCAGAAGACATTAACGACAACTATCTAAGTATCGATGATATCTACCGGATACATGAAGTTTACCTTGATGATATTGTCCAAAGAGGCATATTGGCGGAAGACAGTATTGGCAATTTTACGAAGGAAGACTACAAGCATCAACTTCATTCAATATTAAACGTAATTTCAAGTTTTTATATGGGTTATGTGGAGCTACATGCTCTTCTTGTTGAAAGCCTTAATGATTTACAAGTTGAGTATGATACTGGGAATGGTGGCGATCGGTTCGAAATAAGAGAAGATAGCAGAATTAGGGATCTGTGCGCGAGATTAGACCAGGTAAGTGGCGAGTTTCTAGACAGGACAGCGAGATTCAACTTTGATTTAGTAAGTTCCAGTGATATGAGTTTAAAACACCTTGGCTATCGGCTCAATGGAAACAATTACTTCAGGCTAAGAAAGAATAAGACATAAAGTGTTACAGTTTCAACCTTTTTTTTTTCCTTTAGTTTTGCAATGGCATTGAAATGTCTATAATTCAACTTTTTTGGCATGCTGGTAAAATAGATCAAAGCCGTAATCTTCAGGGCAAAAAAAGCATCTAGATTGGGCTAGATTAGAGGAAAATTCAGAGGAGCGTATGATAATGTTTAAATTAGGAACACTGTCTGCAGTTCCTGGCACCCATACAAGTCTCAATGCACTCACAACTCAACCTTCAATACTGATTATCTTCATCTCCTTGAGGTGTATTCATGACTAAATGCTGTGTTGCTGGCGTTATTTTGAGTCATTTATAGAGCTGAGTTGCGTTCCATTTTTAGAACTTTAACGTTCAGTGATTTGCAGAACTGAACAGCCACCACAACCAAAACATTAGTCACACATTTACTCTTAGCTGGATTAAAAGGTTGGCATCCTCTAGCATAAAAAATAACCGGACTCTTCAAGTTCCGAGCGTTGTGTGTGGAGAAACCCTTGTGAACCACAAAATAACCTAATGCATTTCTGATTTGAACAGACACCACTTCGTTTCTGTTGTAAGAGTAAGTGCTTGCTTATGGGCTTGTGTTTAGACTGTAGTGGAAATTGATATATTTTTGGTGTTCAGTGGTGACTTGTGCAAGGCTGTACTTTTTACCATTGCAGCATTTGCCGCGGAACAACAAACATAATCAGCCTGACCTCCTTTGCTTGTAAAACATCATTAATTGTCTTTGGCATCCTCTGGAATAAATGCTTACAAAAAAGAAGGGAATGTCTGTTTTGTTTTGAAGGTCGGTGGTTGTAGAAGGTGGGTTTGAATGCTCACAAAGTTTAATCTTTAGGGATAGAAAAAGATTCTCAGGCAATTGAGATGATTATTGTAGCACTTTAATCCCGTTATTGATTCTTCTGTCTTTTTCATGGTGTTATTGAGCTTGCTATCTTGTCGGAAATGACACCCCCTGCTTTTCTTTTTAATTAGAAAGTTTAACAGTTCCAAAATAATGGTGCAAATATTTTCTATTATCTTGTCCTGAATTCTGTAATGGAGGCACACTCCTTTCTAGAACAGAGCACTCCTTATAATGACTAAACCACCACAAAATCTCCAATTTTGATTCGTCATTTATTTTATTCCTTTTTCCTTTATATGGTGGCCAGTCTGTTATTTATTGACTACTCAGGTCACATAACATTTCTCCAGTTTTCAACTGCCCAAAATTCATGCTTTCCGCAAAACCTAGTTTCTCCTGGTGATGAAGCCTCGATGATAACTGCCACTTCAGTTAAAATCCTGGAATCAAAACCCCACAAAATAAGACAAGATCATACTAGATAAGAATCCAAACTATTTCAAGTGTCTTAAACAGAACTATCCGAACCTGAACTCTATTCTTTGTTTTTACAGAACTGGATAGTCTGGTAGCATGAGAAGGGAGGAAGAAAGGACTTGTCAGACTTCCAATTCTGTTCTTTAAATCTTTTGCAATATTTGACCAAGTATATGATACTAAATCCGTTTACTGGTCATATCTCTTGGATTGAAACCGGTTTACAGATAAAGAATGAATTTTACACAGAATAGAGTATCGGTTTCATTGATAGTGACTGAATAAAAACCCGGGATCTTTTAGCTTGACTATAGAAGTACACGTTTAGTCTAATTGTCCGCCTAAAATAGAGGTGTTACCACTCGTCAATAGATAAGGAACCAGCGCTATTACTCTTTGACATTAGATCCACGGAAGTAATAGGCTGAATTTCATGCCGAAATGAACAGGTTGGAAGATAAAAGTTATAAAAATGAATAGGAAAATAGTAAGCCTATTCAATAGGTGGGCAAACAGAGCTCACATCTCGAAGCATCTTTTGAGAAAATATGGCTGCACTCGCCAACTGAGAGGCTATAAAGAGATCGATTTATTCTAAACCGGAGGAAATTCAAGGCTCAGCATCAGAATTTCAGCCAGGAGGGCTCATCCTGACAGCTAAAAAAATATGACTACCCGTGATACTGATTACTTTTTATTTCTTTTAGGCATCCATAAAATTGAGTTAGTGCTTAAACGTAACTTCTTAGACCACGCACAAATCGGAACCTGATTATTCCAAGTATATTATTTACTAAACACTAAGCACCAGGTGTTGTGTTAAAACTAAGAGGATAATATACATTGCATAAACTTGGACTTAGTTTTGTTGCGGGTTAAAATACATAGTGTGGTCTCTGACTGATAATTTTGAAAGACAAATCATTTAGCGTAGATCACATGCGAGCGAGCCACCTTTCACAATTCTACCAAGCTCCTTATTTAACTATTAATTTCTTCTGCCACATAACATGTATTCATGTTTTAAAAAAGCCAATCTCCTCCTTGCTACCCAGGCTATCAAACAAGACCCAAAACTTAGCATACGGAAAGCTGCCCAGATCTACTCTGTTCCCTATTCAACACTACGCACTAGTATAAATAGAACCCGCGCTCGTGCTGATACTCCTGCCAATTAAATGAGTTTAAGCCTGCTAGAAGAGGACACTCTAGTCAAGTTCATTCTTGACCTTGATATCGGAGGATTTTTTCCTCGCCTCTCTAGTGTTGAAGATATGGCCAATCTCCTGCTCACGCGGACGCGTCGGGAAGCACTGGGCGACAACCAGAGCTCAAGACACGCTTTAATCGCGCATACGACTACCAGAGGGCTCAATGCGAAGATCCAGACGTGATAAACGCGTGTTTTCGGCTTGTGGCGAATATGAGAGCCAAGTATGGTGTTGCTGATGCGGATTTCTACAACTTGGGTCTTTTCGACACCACAGGCCCTTCCACAAACCGCTTCACAGTCTGCCTACATCAAAGATCCAATTGCCCGGCACCAGAGCAGCTCTCCAACATCAATTTATGAAGCTGTTGACAAGATTGTTAAAGGAACTCAGTCTTTTATGCGCCAGGTGGCCCTCCTGCGTGCTGAGAATAGGTCACTTCGCGAGGCTAATGAGAGACTTAGCAAGCACCGGAGGGCCAAAAATACACGCATACGGCAAGGAGGAGCCCTTTCTATAGGAGAAGGTCAAGACCTTATAGCTCAGAAGGAGGTGGATAAGCAGGTAGCTCATGAAAAAAGGCAATCTGGTGGTCGGTTGAGGCGAGCTACGGCGACTATTCGGCGATGTCGTATTTGCGGGAAAGCTTGTCAGAACATGCGGACTTTTACAAAATATGTAGAAATGTCTAGAGATTCAGATAAGGGTAGTACCGAGTAGATTTTTATTGTGGTTGTGTTTTAATTGTCTGTTATATTAAGATAGGTAGTGAAAGGTGGCCCGCTCGCATGTGAACTACGTTATGTGTTGTGCCCTAATTTATTGTTGTGCTGGGCTTCAGGCGTTTACCCGCCCATAGCTAGAAAATATAAGGAGGTCGATTCCCACTTCTTGGGTTCAACCTCCATCCCTATTACTTATCACTTTTTATCTACATTTTATTACTACTTACCAATACAACTTTATATTCCTTTCTTGATCTCTTTTAACAGATTTCAAGTCAATCATCTTCATTATGGCCACTGTTTCGACTACCGCTGCTGCTACCACAACAACTCTGTTTAAGTTCGACGAGGACTTTGACATCGGCGACGACGTCTACAAGTCGTTCGAGAAAACCAGCGAGAAGGACGATATCAAGTCCTATGACAAGGGCTACTACCTGCCCGTTGTGAAAGAATGGTTAATCGTTACTCTCTCTCGTTTTACCAAAGCTTACAACTTTGATGTTAAGTCTTTGCTCAACACTGCCACTTCAGTCAATCGCAATCCTCCTTATCTCAATAACTTTGTACACTACCTGCTCACCCTCAAGTTTTCGGACAAAGTGCTCAAGTATTATGTGAAGTCATTTGAAGGCCTTGACCTCCTCTTTAAACTGGAAAAGGACTTCAAAACACTGGATCTGGTAACCATGACGAACCTGCTCCAGGACGGTTTTTGTTAATGTTGGAAAAGACGGCTCACGAATGGTTGACTTTGACGATAGATTGGCAATAATTGGTCATTACTTTGCAGAACTGAAGCCTTTGTTCCCGGTTGTCACGATGTTCAACATCCCCAACACGACAATCGACAAAATTGGAACCCAACTTGGGGTTATCACTCGGGATGCCAGCTCACTCAAAACGTTCAAGAAGCTAAGTCCAATGGAAATCCTGTGGAACATCTACGATCTTGCTGATAGAAACCTTATCCCGGCCACCGACTCTCTGCCCGCCGTGTCCACCGCGTCCTTTGCCACGGTCAACATTGCTGAAAACAAGGATGAAGTTTCTATTAGCAAGGTCGTCGATGTTCCACAGGATTTCCATTGGACTTAGCTTCTTGAACGTTTTGAGCGAGCTGGCATCCCGAGTGATAACCCCAAGTTGGGTTCCAATTTTGTCGATTGTCGTGTTGGGGATGTTGAACATCGTGACAACCGGGAACAAAGGCTTCAGTTCTGCAAAGTAATGACCAATTATTGCCAATCTATCGTCAAAGTCAGCCATTCGTGAGCCGTCTTTTCCAACATTGACAAACAATTCCTGAAGTAGATTGGTCATAGTAACCAGATCAAGAGTTGCAAAGTCCTTTTCCAATTTGAAAAGAAGTTCAAGGCCTTCGTACGACTTCAAGTAATATTTGAGCACTTTGTCCGAGAACTTGATGGTGAGCAGGTAGTGTATGAAGTTGTTCAGATATGGGGGGTAACGGTCGACGGAGGTAGCAGTGTTGATTAAAGACTTGACATCCAAGTTGTAAGCCTTGGTAAAACGAGAGAGAGTAATAATTAACCATTACTTTACAACGGGCAAGTAGTACCCCTTGTCGTAGGACTTATGAAATTATCAAATTACCATCACACGGCAGTTAATTTTTCATTCATCATAAGTTATTATTATCTATTATTATTCTTACCCTTATCTATTATTATTCTTATCCTTATCTATTATTTTCCTTATCTATTATTATTATTATTCTTATCTATTACTCTTATCCATTAGTCATTATTCTTAGTCATTATCCTTAGTCATAGATATTCCTTGAAGTCTATATAAAGGAATCCTTTTCCTTTATATTGATCTTCATCGATTTAACAAGTTACGATTTAACAAGTTACCTATTCAAGTTACAATTTTCACATATACAAGTTATAATTTCACAAGTTACAATTTCACAGATTTCCAATCTTTATCCTTAACCATGACAAAATTCAAATTTAATGGAGACATCACCTTTGACGTTTTCCACTCTGTTATGGAGTCAATCAAAGCATCCAAGGAGGAGAAGTACACTGAAGGTTGTTGAACAAGAAAGCAGTAATCTTTATTGTAAGTATAAGCACTAAAGATCTAAACTCAGAAGTACGAGTTTTGATCTTTTATATATTCTAAGAAAGAACTATATAAGACTGGCAAAAGCTATTTGGGCCAGTTTAAGGGTAAAGCCCTGAATAGAAGTCACGACATTGTGACAAATAATAATGTAATTTGTATAATATAAACAAAGGTTACTACTGGCCCTTATTCAAATCTTGGTTGGATAAAAAGCTAATCAACTCGGTCTCTACCGCTGACTTTGACCTTGAAAAATTTGTCACTGCTGACGAGGTCGAAAATCACCCATTTAAATTTTGCTCGGTCCTGGAATCTTTAATCAGGTCCAGATTTTCTAGCTCTGTGCTTCAAGATTTTGACAAGGAGCTGAATGGATACCAACTCTACTTTTGTTTATATTATACAAATTACATTATTATTTGTCACGATGTCGTGACTTCTATTCAGGGCTTTACCCTTAAACTATGAAATTATCAAATTATGATCTCACGACAGTTAATTTTTTCCTTATCATAAGTTATTATTATCCATTATTATTCTTATCCTTATCTATTGTAATGATATTGGCGTGAAGCTAATATCAAAATCAAAGTATAGAAATCCTTATTGAACTACCTTCTAAATAGGGGGATATGGATGTCCTTATATACTATTGCTAAGTCGAATCTTCGGGTGAGCTTAGCTAAGCTGAGACGGGAATATCCCGCTACGCGTGACAGCC
>JAKTTT010000057.1:0-140808 GCA_030581615.1 Alloascoidea africana | reverse complement strand
ATTCTTACTCTTTGTTTCGATGGCACATTTGGTCACATGTGTATAATGAATACTGTTTTGTGTATTTAAAAGTTAGTTTCTATAGTTTCCTCGTTCTTTTCTACAAGTTACCTTAATACAAGTTTTATGAACCAACCCCACTACCTAAGAGTTCAGAGCTGAGGCTCTGTTCTCTTACACACAATGTAACAAGTGTGCCCGAGTAGAGAGTTTTGGGACAACTTGTTAGGAGAAGAGAGAGAGAGAGAGAGAGAGATAGAGAGATAGAGATGTAGAGAAGAGAAGAGAAGATATATTGCTTGTCTGATTTCCTCTTCTTCGGAAATCAGAGTCTTTATATAGTTTTCTAAATCTATGTAAATTATGTAAACGAAAGAAGTGGGAATCGACGAGTATATCGGAGATTTCCCATTTACAAAGGTTTAGATTCAACAGCAAGTGAGGGAATTAATAAGATCGACAAGAAGTTTGTAATTGCATATCGTATATGCAGAAATTGAAATAAAGAAACTCAAAGAAGTTGAATTCCAGAGTTGAGGAGGTCGTATTTGTCACACACAAAAACAAAGAGCGTTAGTGGTTTAGCGGTAAAATTCGTCGTTGCCATCGACGAGCCCCCGGTTCGACTCCGGGCTGACGCATTTCTGTAATTTTTAAACCAATTACTTGGTGCCTTTTTATTTATCCGTTCTTTTTTCGAGAATCTCTTAAATCATCAAAGATATCTACTTAGAATAACAGGAAATGACATATTCTATATTTCCAATCATATCTACAACGTGTAGGGTGGAACCATAGCATTATTACAGGCATCATTGATATTAAAAAAGGTCGAATAAGGAAAGCCAGAGATTGCTGGAACAATTGGCGAGTGAAAGTAAATTTAATCTTTGCAAACGCTTTATCCTGTCCCTCTGTCCAATAAATCTGGTTTGTAAATTCATTATTTGGCGTTACGAGAAGGGAAAAAGAATTAACAGAAGTCTAGACATTCTAGAAGCCCAAAACACTCTTTGCTTCCCTACCATATTCTGTGGTCAATTGGAGATTGCCATTATCTTCTATTCTTATTGTTCCATAGATTTATCTCATCCACACACCAAGGTAGCTCAAACCGGTAACTGATAGTCGACATATTTCCTCTTTGGCACAAATCCATGTCGAACGGTTTCATCTTCCACTGTAAATGTTCCTGATTAGTTGAAAATTTGGCTGTCTCCTTGGATTCGTCTTGGGTAGATATTTTATGGAGGTTACTCACGAAAGCTGCAGAGCAAAAACTTGCAACTATTTGTTCAAAAGTTACTAGTATGTGGTATAGGATTACAATTCTTGATTTTTTGATTGTTGAGAAAGAATATTCACTAAAATTTTAAGCTAAATCTTTTTCTTTTTCAAATAGGACTGAAGAAATATCGAGGCATCTCCATCTGGTGATCAATCCCCTTGTACGTGTATTTCAGTTACTTCAGCAGCCCCAACTGCATGATAGGTAATAAAGCAGTCTAGAAAGTAGTTTCAATTTTTAATATCGGATAGCTTCTAGAACCATCTTTATCCTCAAAGCCTGTCTTTTAGAAGCCACATCACTAAAACTCTCGAATGAATTCTGTGTTTTCGAATTTGTGACATGTATTTTTTAAGACGATCTTTTTCAAAAAACAATAGGAGAACAGAGCGGTTGATCCAAACTTTCCGGTTATGGATTTGCTTCATTAATGATTTATTAGGTATCTTGTAGAAAGTAACTATATATACACAAAACAGGACAAAATTTGAAAGGAATCAATTGGGGCGGATGTTATACTTGCTAGATGACAGAATCTAGTTTGCTAGGAGTTTTATTCGGAAAAGTAGTCTGTATAAAGCTTGATCTGTTAGAAATGAGAGGAAGATTCCTCTTATGTAGACAGAACTATGTAGCTAACAATTAAGCTGGTTGGTAAGAGGTTGGCTTGATCTCAGAGAGTGGCTGACTTGCATATCAAAAGTAGTAAGACAGTCATTGCGAGTGATAAGCCATCACATTATAACAGCGGATTCGAAATGAAGAAGAAAGACAATTATTATTAAAGAAATGGGATTTAGATCCTGATTATATAGCCTAAATATCTATATGGGCTTAACTCAAGAAATGGAAAAAGGAAATAGTATCCACAGATACGATATAATCGAAGATAATAAAATATAAGATAGGAACATGATAGGTGAGGATGTCCAAAAGAAGAAGTTATCCTAAACAGGCATCTCGGGTTAATATTACCGAAAATAGCATGTTCCTTACACAATTATGCTACCGATCGTCTTCTGTCGCGAGGTGAGTACTAAGAGATGTGACTCTAAGAGAACGGCTTTACGAAAGAGAGAGAGGTCGATAAGACGGGAAAAGGTTTCTTATTAAAACTGATTACTTTTTGTTTATTCAGGCTTCCCCATGCTTATCCTCCATCACAGGGAGACACAAGCTTCGTATATAGTTCCTAAACTAATTCTAAATCAATTATGACAATTCTTCTGATTCATTTGTGAACTTCGTTGTTCCTTTGATGTACTTTGATGTACTTGACTTCTAGGTGCAAATCGAAGTGTTAATACGACTGATGTAACTACAAAGGTAACCAGCCTTTGTGTTCTCTTTTTGTCTTTTTCTTCACATTTCTTACATTCTCTTCAGCATCACTAAAAAATTATGTAAAAGAACAGAACCTCAGCTCTGAACTTTTGGGTTGTGGTTTTGATTCATCAAATTTGCATTTAGATAACTTGTAGAAAAGAACAAAGAAGCTACAGAAACTAACTTTAAATACACGTCATCAGTATCAATGTTACACATGTAATCAATTGTTCTTACGGGACAAAAAGTAAGAATCAGAATTCTTACATTTTTGTGAAGGTTTCTTCACGAACCTTCAAAGGTTCACGCTTGGAATCCTGGTTCAACTATTAAGATCCTTTCCAGTTAGTTCGCGCTGGCTTTGCCAACATATTATTTCTATTCATTTATGCAGTCGAGTCGTATGACTTGGAGTTGTGGCAACTGATGATGACGGATTTGATTTGAAACATTTAGTTTTGAGTTAGATGATTAGGAATAGCCGCTGAAGGCTGAAAACTATATAAAGACCTCTTGTAGCTAATGATATAGAAGGAGCAATAAGAATAAAAACAACTTACACGACTTCTCTCACTACCGTTAACAATGTAAGCAATCTCTTCCGAACCCATCTGTCACCGCCCTTTCTTGATCTCATCCCTTTCCCTCACCTCATCTTTTCAGGCTTCTTATACTGACCCGTAGGAAAACTAAAAATTGGGCAATCTGGCCGAGTTGGTCTAAGGCGTCAGGTTAAGGTCCTGATCTCTTCGGAGGCCTGGGTTCGAATCCCAGGGTTGTCATTACTTTTTGCTGTTTTCGTATTTTTTCAATCAAAAACACAGAATAAAAAGTGCGATAACTAGCGCCAACGTATGGACTTTTGTAAAAAATCCCCGCTTTTGGACGTCACCAGAAAAGAAACGTGATTTTTTTCTCACTAAAGTCGCCTGACAAATGAGTAAGCGTAGCGGCGAACACGAAGAATTCGCCACAAATGGGGTCAAAAGTGGGTGTAGCTTGTGCGGTTTTGGGTGGATTCTGGTGAAAATAGAGATTTAGAGACTGTGTAGCGAATGACACAACAGCTAAGATATATCTGTTCTGTGGAGCCTGCACTGCACAATCTGCGCCACTGTATCGACGGACAGGGGCGGTGGTGGAGGAGTCGTGAAGCTGCCCTCAGAAGTTGGAGGTTTTAGATCCTTTAGCCGCGCGCGTCTTCTTTTTCTTCTTCACGCGTTTCTCACATTCCTGTTTCCAAATGCTTCTGTGCACGATCTGTTTTCAACATAAACCCGTTGCCTCTTTTCTCGATCCTAATGGTGTTTGCCTTCCGTAGTGTAGGTCTTGCAGAGCATCCGTTGTTACTTCCAGAAGGTACAATTCTTGTTCAATTTCAATTCTCAATGATTTAAACCACTATCTGTAAGGCAGCATACTTCTTCCGAGATGTGCTGCATGTAGAAACTCCGTTCCTGTTCTTTCCACTATTTCCTATTCCCGTTGCTCTGAGAGAAAAGAAATCGCTGATTTTATTCCAGCACATTCTCCAAATTTGGTTCTGAAGAAATGCCGCTCCTGTCAAGTAAGTTCTTTTCCCCTTTTTCATTTCTTAACTAACTCCATTGAGCGTGCTCGAAACGAAGGAAAACCCTCTGCTGTTGCTCAAGCATGCTTTTCTGATTGCTTTTATCAAGGTGTAATACTAATCTGATTAGGATCCTCCTCCTTCCAGTGGAAGATGCAAATCGTATGCGCTTTTAAAAGTTGTGGAAAGAACAGGGACGGAGTTTCTACATGCAGCACATTTCGGAAGAAGTATGCTGCCTTACAGATAGTGGTTTAAATCATTGAGAATTGAACAAGAATTGCAAGACCCACACTTCGGAAGGCGAACACCATCTGGATCGGGCCGCGCCCGTGTAGCCGACGGCGAAGCGCGAGCTCCACATTGGCTGTAATGGCGAACCAGGTGCGATGCGAATCAATCAAATGCAGCCAGGAAGGGAAAGGAAGATGTAATGAAAGTGAACCGATACGTAGCAGACTATAAGAGAGATATGGTAGCAACCACTTTCAATTTCCCAAAAGATTCAGGTATCCGTTGAACCAACGAGATTGGGGAAAGAAAATGGAGAGTTGCTTTATTCAGTTCTAACAAAGCCTGCCTGCCTGGATTAATTGTGTTCGAGATCAGAAGTTAGCACAGCGTTTGTGGTCCACCAACTCAACTCTAAGGTTTTTGGTGTTTGAACAAATACTTCCACAACAGATTTTAGGCATTTCCTTTTTAGCCTGAAAATTTGGCATTTCTAGTTTAAAATGTAGCTGGAATTGTTCAGTTCCGGGCGTAGCTTGACGACTGTGCATCGACTCGTTTTTGTTACCTGTAAAAGTACGAACCATATAAGGCTCCCATTCGAAAGTAGAACATCTTCAACCTCTTGGCATTTCTCTCCACCTTTGACAAATGAACACTTCAAGGTTTGTCCAAACCTCAATATCGTTTTCTACTTCTGTGATATTTGCTCGAAATATTGAGAAATCGCCAAATTTCTTTTCAGATATTGTCAAAGATGCTTAATTGGATTGAAAACTTGAGGAGATTGGTCTAAGATATCGATGTCACGCTTTTGATTCTAAAAGAAATGTGTCTTGTGCTCTAGCCGATACCTACTTTAGATAGTTCTGATGGGTATTCGCTTTCGCCTTTTTGAGCCCATGACATGTGTTCCTTGTTTGGCATGATCGATTGAGATAACTATTTATTTAACTAGTAAAAATTTCGAAAAATTGAACACCAAAAAAACATAAATTTTAACCACCTCTAAAACTAAATACAAAGAGTTTTCTAGTCAAGTAGAAGGCAGACGCTTTCGACTATACAAATGGAGTGACGGTGGTTGTTCAATAAACAAAAAGTGTTTGATCAGCTTTGGAAAAACTGTGTTCACTTTGCCTGACCAGAGAGCTACAAAGAACAGCAGACCGATAGTGCTATCTCCATCTCGTTTTTACAAGATGCACATATACCACAGTTTGCTGAGAAGTAAAAGTCTGTATTTGATTATCTTTGTGTCCTATCGTTGAGATTACAAAAAAGATTCTAAATTGAAACCACATATATGCCAGCACGGATTAAATTATGTTATGAAAGTTTTTTTAACTATGCTTTCCTGTAATAAGCATCATTTGCTTCGTTTGAAAAATCATAACGGTGTTCTCTCTTGTTCGTAAGTTACTCTTTTTAGCTTCAATCTTTACGTGTTCGTGAATCAACTTGGATGGAAAGTAGAAGTCACAAGCGATGATGATGATCTGGATAATATAAATTACACCAGGTAAAAGCTTGTTTTTTTGGCATATTCACTTTCAGTATATTGAGAATCGATTTTCAAGTCGGCTTCCAAGACCGTGCGAACCTTCAGAACTAAGGTTTAAGAGCCAATCCTGTGGAAGAAATTAACTTTTGTCAGTCGTGCATGTCTTGAGATGCCTTTTAGCTAAAAGCAACCTACTCCGGCAGATAGACGTCTACCTGCCTTAAAGCCTATAAAAAAATACGTCAATGTTCTATTTGAGGACTTGTCTTTTTCTCTCCCGTCACATATATGATCTAATTCAGGGGACCCACTCGGGAGATCTGTATTTTTCAACAATATGAGTTCTCAGCAATTTAACAGCTCCACTGAGCAGGAGGAGGCTTTATCTGTTAATCAGCAAACCGCGTTAACGTCTCAATATGTGGATGATTCGTTTGAAAGTCAAAACCATGGCCCAGTGATGACCAACGGATTGGCTGTTCTAAAGCACAACTACGGTGAATATTTGGCCGAGTTTCTAGGAGTTTTTGTTATGATTGTTTTCGGCGATGGCGTAGTCGCACAGACTATGCTGACCAAAGGATTTGGAGATTATCTTTCTGTGGATCTGATGTGGGGAGTGTCGGTGATGCTTGGTTTTCTCTTTAGTGGGAAAATATCCGGGGGGCACTTGAATCCCGCTGTTACTCTATCATCTGCTCTGCTTCGAGGGTTTCCTTGGAGAAAAGTCCCAGGTTACATTCTCGGACAAATGCTTGGAGGATTTGTGGCTGCTTTTCTTGTCTATGGAATCTATCGCTCAGGTATCGACACATTCGAGGGAGGCCACAATCTTCGAACAGTTGGTGGCCCTACTTCGACAGCCGGAATATTTTGCACTTATCCACAGCTCTATCTTACAAAATCAGGACAGTTTTTCTCAGAATTTATGGCGACGGCAATGTTACAGATGGGAATTTTTGCTCTCGTTGATTACAACACACTTACAAGTCCGACGTTTCCCTTCGGACTAATGTTTCTGATTGTTGCTTTGGGTGGTTCCTATGGTTCACAAACCGGTTTCGCTCTAAATCCAGCGAGAGATTTTGGGCCTAGGTTTGCCTCCTTTATTTGCGGATATGGAGGCAAAGTCTTTAGTTATGGAGACTATTACTTTTGGGTTCCTATTGTTGCGCCCATAATAGGAGGACCTATTGGGGGGATAGTTTATGACATTTTGATATTCAAAGGGGAGGAATCGCCAATAAATCAAGAAAACTACGGTTTTAATAGAGTCGTCAAACGGTTCAAGAAGGAGAAAGAAGTTCTGCCAATGGCTGAAGTAAGAGCTCAAACGTCTTATAACAGCACTTGTAAAAGGAGAGCACATTCAGAACATGAGTAGGGAGGATTCAAGTTCCAGCAAAGAAATATTGCTGGATGAACATATTTTTAAAAGCAAGAGCATGCCAGTGTAAAAAAGCCAACGATATAGACAAACCATTTTTTTTTTTATTTATTTCAGTTTTCCTAGTATATTGCTCATGAAGTTATGATTGAATGAGAATACACAAAATTGGCCTGTTTTGTTGTAAGTGGACCCGTTTTCTGTTAGTTTAACCTATGTATTAATTGTTATTCGAGTTGATGTATGCATTTACGTCACAAGTAAAAGAATAAACCCTTGATTCGTATTTTCTGGTAAGAAATTAGTTGCACTGTTGACCCCTGATGTAGTCCCTCTTTGTGGTGGTTGTCAACACCTTATCCGGCTTTCAAGTAATGTTCTGCGAATCTATCAAATTTTTTGATATTTAACTTTCTTGCTGCACGATTCAATTCCGTCATGAAGACATTCAAAAAGTTCACCACCGTATTCACTGTGCTCTTATCCACATTCCCATCGCACTTCTCTTTCTTGACATACTTGAATTTCGTATTTGCCTAATCATGCTTTTAGATATAGTAATAGACTGGATTAGTGAACCAGAGAGTAGATTGATTGATTAGCGTCTTTTCTATGTCAACAGCTTAGTTTATCTTCTTTTTAATCTCATCAACGAACCGCCATCACATGTCGCTGGGTCTCTCTTGGGAGTTGTGCATTACATGCGAGATGGATTGTGCTTAATGAGTTTTGTGTGCAAATAGCGCTTAAAAACTTGAGATGAAGACAAGATAGATGTTAATTAGGCACGTAAGTTAATCAAAAATACTATGATTTCCACCATGTTCTTACACCGTGATGAAAAAAGGGTATGAGGGCACGAGTTTTTATCAACGCTACTTATGCTCATAAAATAAATCAATGTCGTAAAATTTGGAAAAAAATCATAGACTTTGAGACTTTTCGCTTCGCTTCTCTGCTGAAATCATTCTGTAGACTTGATTCAAAATCTATACCTCAAATATGAGAACTAGTAAGGATGAATCCAGCTAGAGCACTATTGCAAGCGAACCTTTACACTTGTCTAAAGTAAGCCATGTACTGTTAACAATCTAAAGCTTGGAGTCCAATAATCAAAAGAGAACGCAAATAGGTACAAGGAAAAGGGGAATGAGGCAATCTTTGGTGACGATTATAAACATGTTGGAGGCATTCCCTTTGATCAATAAATTGTCACAAAATGACAGAAATTGTTGATACATGTTTCTGTTCAATTTCCATCAGATTAAAGACACAATGAATGTCATACTCCTCTGTTTCTTCCATCTACTTCTTCGACAATGGTTGGCATTTTCTTTAGCTGCTTGGCGAAAGTTCTATCTAATTAATGTCATTTCTTTACCTAGAAAAGTATATTTAAAGCCCAAAAAACTGAACAAATTTTGATCGCTTAACTATAACGACACGCTTCTCGCCGCTAATCTTGTCCCTTAAGGAACAATAAAGCAGTGCTTTTAGCAAATTTTAGCGTCTTGTCCCAATGTCATTCTTATAGTTAGTGTAGTGGTTACATCCATATAGTTAAATTAGCTAACTATATGTCATGACGCATTCAAATTTATAACTTCGTTGTAAAAAATCAAATATCGGCACACACTAAAAATTAACGGAAAATAGTAATAGCAGTAATAACATGAAAACACAACCAAGTAAAACGGTGTCAAAATTAAGGTAAAAAATTGAACTAAAAAAAAAGGATAAAAATATAAAAGTGTAAAACATGTAAAAAAAAAGTAAAGAAACGAATCCCTCATAAATCATTCATGATCTTCTCGAAAAATAAAAACCTAGCATGAAGTGAGCTTTTTTGTACCCTGTTAAAGCAGTAGAATTATTTGAGTAACAGCAATGACAGAGCACGTTAATATTTCTTAGAATTCTATGGTTTTCCCACTTTCTTTTTTTATTTTTTCTCCATTTTATTTCGGATTGATCTCTTCAACTTTGACGTCTGTTTTTGAGGATTCATCTGGCGTACTGACTTCTCCATCCGGTTTTGGGCTATTCCCGGAACTTTTCAAGTCCTCTTCATCTGAGTCCTCGATTTCAACAATTTTTGAATCCTGTGTAGCTACATGGTCCAAATCTGAGTCGCTGGAGTCATTCTCGTCATCGCTACCTATATCCTTATCGTCATGACCGCCATGGCTTGCACTTACACCAAGCGCAGCCAAAAATTGACTAGCACTAGCAGAGTCTAGATATATGACGCCATCATCGTTTTGGATTGATCCAGAGCCATTGCCGACGCCTAGTCCACCAACCAGGTTTCGTAATGATATTTCTGGATGTTCCTCAGACACACTCTGTTGCTGCTGTCTTTCAAGCTCCTCTTCTCGTTGTTCAACTTTCGCCCGTAACTCCTCTCCATACATTTGCATTTCCTCAAAAGTCATTTTGGGGGCAGCAGGTCCATCCCCTTTTTCCACTCTTTCTGCAATCATGTCATACCATTCATTCAAAGTCTTTCCATTCAATAAAGCTACAATAACAATGGACATGTTATCGCATCCAATGCCACTGATATTGCTGGAGGGTGCCAAGCACGTATCCAAAAGTAATTCACAAATTGTGCCCAATGACACACGTTCAGCGATTTCTCGTCTCACAAATTGTATTGCCTGATCTGAAGAACAACAATCCCATATACCATCGCATGCCAAAATCAAAAATTCATCCTCATCGCCGGTGATTGTCCGTTCCATGATATCCGGATAGGCAGTCACAATTTGCTCCTCTGGAGGCAAGTTAGGAGAGTTCTTAAAACCAAAATCGCCAATGGCTCTTGAGAGGGCCAAGTTTCCGTTAACACGGCCAGCATCGACGTATCCACCAGCAGCACATATTCTAGCCTTCTCTCCTTGATTTTGTGGTTTATGGTCAAACGATAGAGGTTTTGCCAGTCCCTTCACGCCGAGAACGGTCCTGGAATCACCTGCATTCGCGCACACGATCTTATTTTCGGTCACAATTACTGTTGTCGCTGTACACCCGCTTTCCTCCACCAGATTGCTGGCAATAATAGCCTCATCAGTTTTCAGAAATCCTTTTATAAGGGCCTGTGAGTAATTTTTCTCCTTAAACTCTTTAGTTTCTGCTACAATGTTGTGAAGATTAGCTCCTGTGAATTGTGCAACAGCGGATCCTATAAAAGAAGATAATTGAGAGTGTCAGTGAATGAGTTTATCTACCAGGTGCGGTGACACGTATGTGTAGACTTGATACGGTGTTATCCAACAATTGCAAAGCTTACCTCCATGACCATCGTAGACCCCGAAAAATGAAGAATAATTCGAATTGGTGCTTCCATTCTCATCAGTTTTTTTATCTTTATCAAGAGGGTCCAAGCCAAGGATGGTGGCGTGTGCGTCCTCCATCGAGATCCTCCATCCTTGCATGCTAGACAGACCATAAGCCACTTTTTCATCGTGATCTTCGTCGGTATGCTAAATAGTAGACAGACAAGAGTCAATTAGAACCTAATTTTGTGGTTTAATGGTTTCAAAGCAGTAGGCCAACAGCATACCTTATTGGTGACTGGATGCGAAAGAATCTGGCCCATATTGGATGTAGAGTTGATTTGGGTGCTTTGCTATGGTACGACGGGAAAAACACAAAGAGATCACAAAGCTGGTGTAGTATAAAGTTGCCACAAGCAAAGGTATTGCACAACGACCAAGCTACTCGATTCAGGGGACCCAAGATAGGTGGATATCTGTGGAGAGAAGGAGGCAAAGAAGGAAATTTTTTTTAGAGTGACATGATGGACGGATGTTTGGACCTCCGCCATTTTTCTGCTGGAGAGGAGGAGGGCGGTATATGAAAAGAGCCGGGGCCAGCGGAACTGAGCGGTGCGGAAGAGCAGAATTTGGAGATACGGGAGGAACTGTGGAGGATCGGTCTGGGGCGAAGACGGCGTATCGGCCCTGGGGCCCGTGCTTCGCTGCAAACGAGTCATGCTCGTGTCTCGTGCTCTCCTGGAGAGGCGCCTGAAAGGGGCATTTGCTGCTTTCAGTTTCCAGCGAGAGCTGTGGAATACTCATCAAGATAGAGTGAGAATACGGATAATTATTTGCCTATATAATGGACGCTAGTGTTTGATTCTGGTTCCCCAGCGAAGCTCACTTTAGCAGTCATGTCCGGAATTCTGGAAAAGTCCAATGTTCATACGAGGATGCTTCTATCTCGTCCTCCCGAGAATTCTTACAGACAAAACATGTCTAAATGCACCAACAGAAGTCTTGGTTGTCCAACTCAGTAACATATACTGACCCGAAGGTTGCAGCTACTGTTTAAGCTTCCAAACTCTCAAAACATTTGCTTCATGCCCTTCATTTTACCTAACGTTTTACGTCGTCTATAGATACCAATAGATCAATACTAAATAGAATGATATAGGAAGATCATGCCCATCTTTGAACAACAACAGCATTAGCTAATTTTGCTTCGCTTATGGTCTGCTCCCGATCTTTAAGTAGCTTCATTGGGAAAGTAGTTCCCAAGGTGTATGCTCTGTCACCAATGGTTTCAGAGTCCACAAAGTCAAAGAGCTGTTGAACTCGCCCGTCAGATCGAACCTTCCTTATTATCCTTCTTCCATCTGCAAGTCTTAATTGAACAGTTGCATCACCTTCTCCTTGGTCGGTTTCAGGCTTGGGATTCTCGCTCTTAGCGCTAACAGTGGAAGGAGCAGGTTCAGGTTCAGGAACCGCCACGTCTCCAGGGACCGGCGATCCAAGTCTATGTCCTTTACCAGAAAAGCCACCGATTTTCCTCTTTGGAGGCGCCCAATCTTCGTCTATTCTCTTGCTAACCTTGACATCCACATCTTGTCCTGTCTGAACATTGAGCAAGTTTAGAGGTGCCCTACCTTTATTGAGCTCATTCAAATATACACTGTTGCTTGGGTCATCATATCTGAACAAAGGTCCATCTTCAATCGAGAACCCATCTCTCCAGAAAGTGATATTTCGCTCTACTCTTTCTAAAGGTTTCGGCAAGTCTGCGTCCGGATCGGGAATCACTTCAGATGGTCCTGTTTCCGTCCCCAGTTTGAACCCTGTTCCAGTAAACTTGTTAGCATGCCGATGCCCAGCGTGCTCTTCGCCAGAATCTTCTTCCGATCCCGTCGCCCGTGCTTTCTTTAGTAAATCCTGGACAAGCTCGCGTGCCCGATCACGTCGATTATCAGGTCTCTCAACAGCCAATCCTGATTTTTCACCGCCTGTGAAATAGTTCTTCTCGGGGTCGTTGTCTGAACTCTGACCTAGCTGAGAAAAGGAGGAAAACCCAGGGCCACTGTGCCATCAGTTAGACAAATTGATATCGATTATGATTTATTGAAAGCTGGAAACCGTGCTTACCTTCCTTGTCGAGCAGAGGAAGCTGTTTGATCTTCTAAACGTTCGCCACCAAAGAATGATTCAACTGCTCCCTAAGGCAATTTCAACAGTTAGAAACAGAACAAATACAGGCCAATTGTATAACCTTGATTCCCTTCTTTGCACATAAACTATTGCTCGGCTCCAAATGCAAAAGAAGTTGTAAACGTGGAAAATCTGGTGGCACAGTGTTTGCCAGCACGTAATGCAGATGAGGGTCCCAGAGTTAAAAACTGATAGTTACCTCAACATCCCAATTGTGGGCCTCCAAGTACGCCCTTGCCTCCTGAGCAGATGCACTTGTAATAGAGAGAAAGGTATTGATCTTATCTGTATTGTCCGACATTTGTGGGTCAGTTTACTTCACAGCACCCTTGATCAGAATCAGATGGTAGTGTTGGCATTGAAGAACAGGTGATGAGATGTACCGCATCCCTTTGCATCTCTGCGTAAATGTGAGCACACGTGGAAGAGAACGTGGGGAAGGTTATTCAAAATCTCTGAATAGTTTGGGGAAGAGATTGCTAAATATTTACAATGATATCCGAGTGATTGAATAAATAACGCGGCATTTTTTGGAACACAGACAGGTGATGCATAAATCAGAAAGTGGCTGTTTTCTGGAGGTGATTAATACTTGGTTGTTTTTGTTAGGAAGAGTTGAACTACAATGCCGTTGATCAAGTCCTGTAGAGATGTAAATCAAGAGTAAAATGAGATGATTTTTTTTTTGATGTTTGAGGGTTAAATGTCTTTTATTTTCGCGATATTTTATCTTTTCGAGTTTGACAATGCTTCTGGTGGCAGTTACTAGCTATAAATGTGTTGTAAGCTCAGCCCAGCCCAATAGTTGTGGCACAAGAAAAAATGTTCACATGATTTTGAAAATATTCAACTCAGGAAGAGAGAGACTGTTTCAAGATTGTTTCATTATTCACAAGCTCTTTTTTGTATTGTTCTTGTTAGCGGCCATGTCCGTTTATCCAACTATCACAACTTGCTTTTTCACTAAAAGTTTGAAATCTTGGTATCTGCTTCAAGGAATGGTAACTATGTGGAATGTGCCTAATCAAGACAGTTCGCTTAGAAGATGCATTGTATGGCTCATCTCTCTATTTTTTCGCAAGCTATCTTAGGCTGCGTTAACGCGCAAAGAAATAGAAGAGCTAATCTGCGAATTTGCATTGTCTGATGTATCTATTTCTTTTAAACAATAGTGGCTCATTAGTATCTTTGCGACTCGGTAAAAAAAAAAATTGAAAGTTGTTTGAGCTTGAGAGCTACCTGTGGAACGCACATATTCACACCAAAATGGCTTTGATGTAAGATCACTCCTTGTAGATTCGGAGCTCCTTCTATTTAGTGCTTCATTCAATAAACTCGAAGATCGAATAAGTCAAGCTTATTCTTAGCTTTATGTAATTAGAGCCATGTTGAAATAGACATGGATGTCATCGAATTATGGCTGCTCTACAACATATGCCTAGGAAGAAAGATACTCGTGGGGTTCGAACAGATTCTTTTGTTCAACGGCCCGATTCAATTTGTCGGTCCAATGAGGACGCAGAAAAGCTCAATGTTTTCCATCTTGAGTAGTTTTCGAGATAGTTACAAAGAGAATTGCTTTTAAGTGTTTTGTACACAAAAGGTGTGAGAGAGGTCTTGTGTGACGCTATCACATAAATTCAAAGTGATGACTCTGATTTAATTAGCGATCTTAAATTGGAGCAGCTTGGTGATGTTGACGTGTAACGGTCAATTTGCACAGTAATAAAAAAAAGAAAAAAGGCAAATTTGATGTAAATTTTTGAATGCACTAATTTTTCAAACCTCTAGTTAGCTATCTACACACGCAGTTGAATCTGATATGCAGATCAAATTCATTTGAAGGTTTTTGACTCCCTTGTTTCTTTTTCTTGTTTAAATTTTGCGTGTAAATTGATAATTTCGCTTTTATCTTGGATAACTGGACAGAGAGTCTGTATTCTAAAGAAGAGATAGTTTTAAACGACATTTGCGTTTCAATTTGCGGAGAAATCTCCCAGATGAGCATTGTGTATTCTTCCTAATTTCAAGATAAAGATTGTTCTTGCGGTACATGATTTAGCCAACGCGATTGCTACGTTCTTATTCAATTAATGTAAAACTGATACTCCTACACAAGTTTTAAACTGATCTTAAAAAGCGCGCAAATTGAAATCGAACAAAACGCAACTCCTTTCATAAGTGTTGTATCTGCTTATTATTCAACTACCCCTCCACTCTCTAGTTTTCACACGCTCCGCTTTTTCAAGTTTTGTTGTTTTGGAGTAATCAGGCAGTGTAAAGTCCTTCACAATCTGTGGCGCTAAACAATGCCAGCATGGATTATTATAAGCACATCATCATCAGCAAAACAAGAAGCTTTACAGGCTGCTAGAAAGTAGACATGGATATAACCATATGATTACAAACGGATAAAGAAATTTGTATGAAAGTTCAGACTTTGGTGGACTTGAGCAAATAAATGTGTGCAGAGACCAAAGGAAGATGCTGGCTTGGTGCCCTAATCAAGCTCACGTTCAATCCCCCCGGAACATATTTAAGATTTCAACTTTTTCCCTTATTAACGTTACGGGATATATACTACACACTTTTTTTTGTTTGGACGCTGCTAGATACATTTCCCAAGCTATTTTCTTTGGTGGGTAATAAAATGGCTAGAAGATATAAATTAAACAGCAAGTGAAAGAGTGGAATGTATGTAGCTATTAGAAAGGGATAAAAGATATCAAGCTTGTGTGACCGTTGAGGCCTATCTCTATATGTCTTGTAGGAAACGCCCTAAGTCTATGAGGCCAGTGGGACCACCCTCTCCAACCTAATCAAATAAGCACACGGACAGCGGCCATTAATGTGTGGTAAACCATCCAAAAGAAACTAGTTCAGATACTTGCGTTACCTCAAAGCATTTTTAAATCAAAGTAACTTCAAAATAAAAGTCATATCGTGGTTCTTGACGTGAAAGTGAATAGTGTGTAGGCCGGTATCATCATTGTAACAACGATGAAGACTGAGACTTTAAAGGAGAAACCTAAAGCATAATTGATTGTATTGCTCAATGTCAAAAAACAAGCTCTGGATCATCTCAAGGTCAAAATAGATTGACGGAACTATATCAGTGAGCTTTTAACCATTATCCTAACTGATTTTTCGCCATTTTGTGAATAATAGATACAAGCCTCCCCATTAGATTCGTACTTTATGTTTTCCAGAGGGTTACAAAAACTATAAAAGCAACAAGTCAGCGCTTGTTTAAACGATAACGTCCTAGGATGTATGTCATTTTACCGATTCCGTTTCCCGCCTACTCACTTGATAAAATGACGCAATTGAGTGATGTTCCAACGTGGTCGGCGAAGATAATGGTGAACAGTGCAAAGCCCTGTGTTGGAGTTTTGTGGACCCCAGCAAGCTTCACCGGATATACAAAAGTGCGCACACCCCAAAGGTGCGTGCGGTTTATTCAGGAACTCCAACTAAGGTTGCCCTGCCCTGCGCTTTTGGTGTCTGTTGCAAATTTGCGTGCACTTTTCCTCCCATAGACGTCCCGTCCAGTCCGGAATATTCTCAAATGTGCCAAAAGCGACCAAAATGGGGAACCCTACCGGGCTCCTACATAAAAAAGTAATCACATTCCCCAAAGCGGAAGCCGCTACTTCTCCAGATGTCTCTTTTCGCAGCCTGATCAGGTTACTTGTATTCCCAGTCTCTGAAAAAACCGCTTTACGAAGACGTAGCTCCACAGAATGGACTTTCATTTAGGGAGGCCAAGAGAAAACTCGCGCATAAGGGTCATCCCATAGTCTTTTTTCTTGGTGCTCACTGTTGATGTTGACATTAGACACCTCCACTCCCCCGCCTTCAACTCTACATCTCTAAACCAACAATTACGTCTTTTATTAACGACACTCTTTTGTTTTCGACAGCGCTAGAGACTTGGTTTACTGATCAATCCGTAGAATGTGTTAATTAGAAGGTACTCAATTCTCCTAGTCGATCAACTCGGAGAATTAGATTAAACCTCCTGTCAAGCATCCAACAGACAAACAATCATAAGTTAGTAGCCCTATGATGTGATTAAGTAATAGATGCAGATACATCAGTATCACCACTACTTGGGACCATGTATAGATTTAATTGCTTACACACTTCGGTTTTTCTCTTTTTAAAGCCATAACTTGAAACATGGGGAAGTTGGTAAAACGCATTTCGGTTAAATATCGAGAAATCAATGAATGATAAAAGAGACTCGGCATTTTTATTGATTTTTTTTCGGATTGTTTGGAATGGTCCCAATTAGTTTGGAATGAACTTGCCGAGGACCTGGTACACCCTGTCAGTTTTCGCATCAACAACGTGTTTACATTTATCTAATAACCTGGATAATTAAGGGGAAGTTTATGTAGGACTTTCCAAGCAAAGCCCAGAGAAGCATCAAGGCGCATAGTCTTTTCGCCTGGGTTCAATGTCTCTCTCGTAAAACCAATACTCATTACTTCATTGACAGTAAAACTAACTTTTTCAATCGGTTTTACAAGAATCAGTAGACAAACCCCGGAAACAATATAAACGAAGAGAATAGATACTGCAATTGTAACTTCGGTGAAGATCCTACTGTGGTAAAAATTGAATAAAGCCACCGAGAGTGCCAAATACCTAGATAAAGAATTGCTACCACAATGTGCTCTCTGACTGGTATGAAGTCGAGGACTGTTTATGTGGTGCATCAAGACGCTTAAAGTGATCGAAAATGCGCCATGCTGTGATCACTATGATATGAGGGTGTGGTCCCCATACATGCTTGCAAATAATCCGAGACATTTCTCTATCTACACCTTCTGTATCTCTCTTGAATGGAATGATTGAGCCTTGTGAAGTAAATTACATTGTACCTCAACAATCCTAGAGTTGCAACAATTACTAGAAATGAAGCTGGGCATTGATAAACATATCATTCCAATGTGTTGAGGATCTGTATTGACAGCGTGTGGTCGCCAGACAGAAAAGACAATAACAAGGTTCAAGAAACTCCAAGCACTAACTAACTGCCCTAGTTTTTTATCCACCTTTTCTCGCGAATCTGAACACATGTAGGGAGGAAAACGAGGGCAAAAAAAGAAACATTTAAGGCACATGTTACAACCAAAACAAATATTGGAGGAAATTTTCATTATCAATCAAAGTGAGACCTGAAAGTTTAGATTGAAGAACTGTATGTGTGTACGTTATTTTAGCATGGGGATGCTTTTCTTTTTTATCCTTCTTGAGACCTTCCGGTATTTGAAAGGCTCATTCATACACCTTCTCCGAGATCTCCAATAAGTGCTCATTCGCACAACCAACCCGCTCAATTTAACATCCCTATCTCTTATCTTTTGGATTTTTGGGGTTCAGATTCGCTTTCCGAAAGTTCACGTATAATTCCTCATAGTGTACCCCTTTCACAAAACCTTGTACCTTTGCTTTCCAAGTAATTCCTTTCCAAATAATCTATGAGCAATCCCAATTTTTAACTGGATCTGCTGGAGAGGGAATTGTAATTACAATTGAAAATGTTGGGAGCAGAAACTACAGTATTCTTGCAGTATGATGTAAATAAGCGCTCAAGTGTCGTCGACTTACTAGAATTTCCGACTCTTATTTATCTAACCTTTGCCAGATAATCCATTAGATATTAAATTCTAAGGACAAACGAAAAAAGAAAAGAAGGATGAGGACTACCTTTCCCATTGATCCTGATTATGCTCCATTCTATGACTCTGAGACACAGAGGTTTGATCGCACACGCACACCCACTGGAAAGAAGAAGAGCACGTGCTATGCTGGTTACATCACCACATTCGCAAAAATGCGCCAGGTCCGCTTTGGGAAGTAAAGCATTTTTGCGCTCTGGAGAAGACGTATTTTAATTCCCATGCTCAGCTCAATTTGGACTAAACGGCTCAAAGCGGAATAATGGTGATCAACGGTTTCAGGATGCCGGGCTTTTGGCATCCCGAGACGAGTCGGAAACTGCCTGTTTGAAGTAGAACCTGCCCCAGGACTGTTTTAGAGGACATCGCCACTCGCAACCGCATCAGGAAGGAACTGGGCTGGGATGGCTGGTCCTGGAGCACGCTGGACGCACTTTTGGCGCGCACATCTGCTACGCAAAGAAGAAAGGTAAGCAGCCACGCCATGAGGCGTTTCCCGATTTGGCAAAACGAGACATGCATGAATTTGAATACGTCCAAGGTTCAAGAGCCTAAACATATGCCATGATTCTTGTGATACCAACCTCCTTGAGTTTAAACAGAAGCACACTTTATGGAACAATATATATCTAATCGCAGATCCTCCTTCTCTCTCCCTCTCTCCTCTCCTCTCCTCTCATTTTGTTCCATCCCGGTCCAGCATCTGTTTTCTGTCCGCCATTCCTTTAACGACACGAAAACAACAAGCACCAAATAATACTCCAGTACCTGAACACACAGAAAACTTGAGACACAATGAGTGCATCGGACAAAACTGCCCTAGATGTTTTCCTGCGATCGCCAGTGACTCCACAAATGATTAATGTCCTGGCTTCAACCGCTTCAACAGTTCTCACAATCCAGACAAATGAGAAGGAACCGAAAACAAGCTCAAACCCAAGCTCCATTAGCTCATATCCCTCTCCACATCTCTCGCCGAATACCTGTGCGCCCCGACAGAAAAAGGCCGGTACTAATATCGAACTGCCTTCACTGACGACATTCATTACAGGCCTGGTCCGACACTCGAACGTGCAGACGCCAACTCTCATGTCTTCGATGGTCTATCTCGTTCGTCTTCGTGACCGACTGCCTTCCCATGCAAAAGGCCTCCCATGCACAATCCACCGCATATTTCTCACCTGTTTGATCCTCGCTGCGAAGAACCTAAATGACTCCTCGCCCATGAATAAACACTGGGCAAAATACACAAACGGCCTTTTCTCGGTGGGCGAGGTCAATCTCATGGAAAGACAGCTGCTGATTCTGCTCAACTGGGATCTGGGAATCGAAAGAAAGGACCTCTACTCATGCTTCTCTCCTTTCCTCGAGCCTATAAAGTATTACCTGCGAAAAGAGGCAGAACTACAGTACATGAAGAAACAGCAACAACTTCAGCAATCACAGCAGCTCCATCTCCCAATTCCTAGCCCGTCTTCCGCCAAAAGATCGATGAAATACCGGTCGTCAAGGATAATGTCGCCCTCTTCGCTTTCATTCCGAGAACAGGAGCTGATATCGCCAGTATCGAGCCGCAGCAGCAGCAGTAGTGGGCCCACCACTCCCACAAGTGATTTTTCCAACTATCTGCTAAATGTCCCAGATGCGTCTACCACCTCCTGCTCGGCACCTTCAGCATCACAACTTCAATCGAGACGAGTTCTACATAGACCGTCTCTTCCTCACTCGGTCTACTCGACCGCTTCCTCCTCGCTCGAAATCCCCGTCCCAGCTCTGGAACATTACTCCTCTAGCTGCTCGCCCCTGCCTCTTTCTAAAATTCCATCTCTTTCTTCTTCAGTCGCTTCCTCTACCTCTAGCATCTCCATTACGCCTCCACCGCCAATCTCTTCCCAGAGCATAAGCGGGAAACACAATCTCCATAGTCACAAGTTCAGAGTCCCAACGCACAATGGGCATACAACTACCCCAGACCGAAAGCATTCGTGGATCAATGCCAAGGAAGACAACCACAATGACGATAGCTATCACCACCATTTGCGATTTGTCAATGCTCCTTCCCACGAAATGCGGTTGGTCTGCTAGTTTGTAGTAATTGCGATCTGTTGGGATTCTTGTTCAGTCATTCAATCATCATTACAATCACCATCATGCGTTTCGAAACATGCTCTTTTCAACCCAACTTTTTCCCTATATTTTTCATTTTGAGCCCCCTCGCCGCCGATTGAAGAAGAAATTGATGAAGTTTCCTTTATTTTATTAAATGATATTTTCTGTTTCTTAAACACACACTCTCTTACTCTCTAATTCACTATTTCGCCTATTCTAGTCAACGTCATCCTGCCTACCTACCTTTCATACCATCGTTTTCCCTTACTCTCACTAATAGCTACTTGACCTGCCCATGAATTTTGTTTCTTCCTCCTCCTGTTTATGAAAAATTATCTTTTACTGTGATTTTGTGACTTCCAACTATTATTATTATTACACTTGCTTTTTTTATTTTTGTAATGCCAATTTTTAACTCGATTTTTCTGGGGTTTCCTTTCGCTTCTCGAAAAGCAATTCTCTCTTCATCTTATTATCATTACTTTTTTTTTTCTACTCCTATATTATTGCATGTACGTTTTTTTGATTTTGTAGTTTTATTAGCAGCAATGAAAGATAAGATAATACAATTTCTCCTTTCCCAGTTTAATAGAAAATTGAACAAAGTTGCGTAAACACATAGTTCCTTGTAGTGGTCCACACCCAAACCATAGCACGTTTTCAATCCCAATTTATCGTTGAGGAAAAAAACACTAAGACAATGTGGCTGCATAAAGGGGAAGTAAATAAACACAAGGAGACAATTCTAATTGAAAAATATTCATACACATGTGTGTGTTTCTTCAGTTTTTATACATTTGCCAAGAGGGCAAAAACTACTCGCCAAAGAACCAAAAAAGAGATCCAAATATCCTCCTTTAATATAATTCACTTTAATCTACTACTCCTAATTCTAATCATATAAATCATCATCTTCTTCCTCAGCTGTACCAAACGCAGCAGCCGATCCGCCAGCACCTCCTGCTCCAGCTGCTCCAGATTCCCCGGAAGCACCAGCTGCATCTTCGTTGAACTTGAAGCTGGAGAATTGTCCTCTGGAAGCTTGTAGTTGTTGAGCATATGCCTCATAACGTCTTAGCTCTGAGTCATTAACAGACCTCTTTGCAGTCTTCATTGCTTCCTCAAAGTGTCTTCGGCTGATGTAGGGAACAAAGTCTTCCTCCTCTTCTTCCTCCATCTTGATATCCTCGACTTCAGCTTCACCTTCGGCTTCTCCCTTGGCCTCGGCAGCCTTCTCTTTCTCCAACTCGGCTGCACGAACAGCCTCGATATTCTCCTTGATGGCGAATTTGGCAGACCTTTGCACAATGTAAGACAAATCTGCTCCAGAGAAACCGTGCGTGATCTTTGCAATGTCTCGCAAATCTAGACCTGGCTCCAAGGGCGTTTTCCGTAATTGCGCCTTGAGAATAGAATATCTGGCCTCTTCATCTGGCAGTGGCACATAGATGAGCTGGTCAAGACGCCCCGGACGTAACAACGCAGGGTCGATTTGATCTGGCCTATTTGTAGCACCGATAACGAAGACATTTTTCTTTGCATTCATACCGTCCATTTCTGTAAGGAGCTGGTTCACCACTCTATCTGATGCACCGCCGGCATCGCCCATAGAACCTCCACGAGCCTTAGCAATAGAATCCAATTCATCGAGGAACACAACCGTGGGAGCTGCAGCTCTGGCCTTATCAAAAATATCTCGAATATTGGACTCGGATTCACCAAACCACATAGACAGTAGTTCAGGGCCCTTGACGGAGATAAAGTTTGCCGAAACCTCGGTGGCAACTGCTTTTGCAAGCAAGGTCTTACCAGTACCTGGTGGTCCAAAGAACAAGACTCCCTTTGATGGCGACAGTCCGAATTTGGTATAGTACTCCGGGTGCAAAACAGGATATTCAACGGTTTCCTTAAGCTCTTGCTTAATCTTGTCCAAACCACCAATATCATCCCAAGTGACATTGACACTCTCAACAACAGTTTCCCTCAAGGCAGATGGGTTGGAGTTGCCCAATGCAAATCTAAAGTTGTCCATTGTAACTCCAAGGCTGTCCAGGACCTCAGCGTCAATAGTATCCTCTTCCAAGTCAATCAGATCCATCTTTTCTCTAATCTGTTGCATTGCAGCCTCAGAACACAACGAAGCAATATCGGCACCAACATAACCGTGTGTTTCAGCAGCAATAGTCTCCAAATCGACATCATCGGCCAGCTTCATGTTCTTGGTGTGGATTCTCAACACCTCGAGACGACCAGTAGGATCTGGAATTCCGATATCGACTTCACGGTCAAAACGACCAAAACGGCGGAGTGCAGGGTCGATAGAATTTGGTCTATTCGTTGCTGCAATTACAACAACATTTGATCTAGCCTTCATTCCGTCCATTAAGGTCAACAGCTGTGAAACAACTCTTCGTTCAACTTCACCGTTTGTCTTATCACGCTTGGGAGCAATGGAATCAATTTCGTCAATGAAGATGATTGCAGGTGCATTCTTTTCAGCTTCTTCAAAAGCCTTTCTCAGATTTGATTCAGACTCACCAGCCATCTTGGACATGATTTCTGGACCGTTGATCAAGAAAAAGAACGCACCAGTCTCATTCGCCACCGCTCGCGCCATCAGAGTTTTACCAGTACCTGGAGGACCGTACATGAGGATACCTCTTGGAGGCTTGATACCAATACTCTTAAAGAGCTGGGGGTGTCTAAGAGGTAACTCGACCAATTCACGAATTTGTGCCATTTGTTTTCGGCATCCTCCAATATCATCGTATCCAACATCGTTCATGTTGCCCTCTTCCTCTTCCCGATCAATAGGATCGCCATCACAATGAATAATAGTGTCCTGAGCAACAATGGAATACTCTGGAGGATCTACCTCGACCACCTTAAACTCAACCTGTCTCATTCCACCTCTAACTGTGAAAAGATCACCTTTTCGAACGGGTCTATAGGCCTCGACGAAATAAGGTTTGAGGTAGACATCGAACAACGAGCCAGTCAATCCCTCTACCGTGTCAGCAAGTGGGAGAACAGAAATTCTAGTCGCATACTTGATATCTGGACAAGGATGGACAGTAATGATATCTCCGAGACGGAGTCTCAAGTTATTCCTCACGACTCTGTTAACTCTGGCAACGCCATCTTCCATATCATCGTCAGATAGCACAATAAGAACAGTATCCTTTCTCCTCTTTCCCTTGACCAGGACAGTGTCGCCACGGAATAACTGGAGCAGGTCCATGGTGTTAGGGGACATTGTGATTACCGAGTTGTCATCATTTGTGGCATCGTCGACAATCAATGCTAGAAGGATACGCGAGGTTAGCACTATTACCGTGGCTTTATAATCGAGGTAGGTGGCGACTACATCTCCAACCACATATAGATGCATCAGAGTCAAGACAAGTTGAGCCGGCTTTCGCTGTAATCAACACAATTGCACTGGATAACCATCACATGGAAAGAAAGCGCCATTAGGCCCTTTTATCGCCACTTTATTGTTTCTGATTTAATAAATTGGTTCCAAACACATACCATTATCCTTCTTCTTTCTTCGGAGGATGGCGGTCGCTGTGGCATCGTCCTTCGACGAATGCTCGGCGCCAGAGGCATCATTGAGGTTAGCGTGGTGTTTCCCGGTCATCCTGCAATTATAGTAATGGAAGGCTGTTTTGAAATGACTAAAAGGAAGAGAACCAAACGGGAATAGAGATGGGAAGAGAGAGGAGATTAGGGGTGAGGGCCCCGTCAAGTGAAATATCGCTGGGGGCAGGGTAACCGCAGTGATCTGAGAAGCGAATGGAACAAAACCCAAAATCTACACACAGAGAGAGAGCTAATCGCCAACAGACCGTTAGAAAAGTGTTAAGAGGGAGGGTCTAACTACTTCTAGAATATTCTCTAAATATCTTCTTTTGGCTCGGGCTTTTCCTTTTCCAAAACCGCCTCGATTTTAGGGAGCAATTGCTTGTGAACTTCTCCCAGCTTGGCAAAGTCCGTAGGCTGTGCAGGCCAGCCGAGACTCATTCCTGTCTCTTCATCCCTTCTAGGGATGACATGAAAATGAACGTGGTCGACTTCCTGATGCGCAATTCTCCCATTATTTTGTAGAATGTTGTAGCCAGGTACGCCATCGGGGGAATCAACCACCAGATCCAGAGCTACCGCAATCTTCCTTGCAACAGGAAGCAGATCCGCCAGATAATCGTCGGGGATATTGTGAAGCTTTGCTCCGTGGTACTTGGGGATGACCAGAGCATGGCCCTCGGCAGTGGGCTGGATATCAAGGAAAGAGTAAGACTTTTCGGTCTCGATGAGTTTGAAAGAAGGTATTTCTCCTAGATTAGAAGGTGTGTGAGCCAACGGCGCATTTCCTTCTCCACAGCAGGAGATCTGGCTTACCTTTGATGATCTTGCAAAAGATACAGTCGTCTTGATATGACATTTCTGGTTCAGATCTGGTTATAGCCTAGAGAAGCCGATAGAGGTGGGGGATTATTTATATACCAGAGAAGAGGAATTCTGGCGGGATCTGCCTCCCCCATTCGAGTGCGGAGTTGGCTCAGGGTAACACCGTTCGGACGAGTTGAAGAAGCAGCTGGGAAAAGCAAGCCTTTCTTGGAGACACGATGCTAACTGTTGGGCTTTTCCAAAGGCTAGACACAGGAATCATCTAGCAAATATGACTAGCTGAATACTGAGTGTGAAGCAGCAACACTCTGCTTCCCAGGCAGCAGCATGCCACCCAGATCCAGATCCCGCCCAAATCCAGAGGCCATGGTCCTGTCATAGCTCTGAATCGGATGCTCGCCTCGCATCGTGCGAGAACTCTCCGGGCACTGCGCTTCGGACGAGAGCCGTTGGCGAGGATGCGGCAGCAGAGTGAGAAGCTGGGGCCGGCGTGGTATTTAAAGCCCCGGCCGCGAGGACCTTGGTGCCTGTCCCAGAAAGCTCATCCAGCCCAGACACATACACCCGTACACCTGCGGGTGGATGACTCGGCAGTCATCTGTCTTCACACACACCCACAGGCTGGACATTCACCAACCTCCCTGACTCGCCATCACGCCGTGCAATGGATCAATTTTTCTCTGATAACGGCTCGCAGAAGCATTCTCAGTACGGCCATGGCCAGCCGCATGACGAAATGCTGCCCCATGAACGGCTTGCCCTGGCATTTGGGCCCCCGAACAATAACGAGCCTGCATCGCTCAACAATGACTTCTCTGCACCTTTAGAACGGGCTTTCTCAAATCCCACACAGAGCATTCCCATATATGGCGGGATTAAAAACACTTTGTCTCCGTCATTGCATAATAATCAGTTTAGTACGAGTGTGCCTCAGAGCTCAAACTACCAGAGCTCAACGTCTCCAATTTCTTCCTCTCTGATGGGCATTCCAGGGGGATTCGATGACGATATCATGTCAAGAGTCCTCTCCAATCCTAACGATATTTCGGACAATCTTGGGCTTTCATTCGCCTCTCCTATTACCACACCGTTATATTTCAGTCCTCCCAATCCAGCCGCTTCTGCTTTTTCATCTGAAACCTTGAAAGAGCCACAGGCTTCATCGTCATACACCAATTCATTTCTTCCAAACAGGGGTCGAAATGATATCACATCGCCACTCATTGAATCGTATGCTAACGATGGATTGAAAAGCCCCTCTTTATATCCACTGTCGCCAGTGGTTTCCAATGGTCTACAGCAGTCTCAGCTCCATCCTCAATCCCAGCCCCAGCGCGGTGATCCCAGCTTACGTGGATTGACCAAAGAAGAAAAAGCCAAGAGGCGGCGTGAATTCCATAACGCTGTAGAAAGACGTCGACGAGATAACATTAAGGAGAGGATATATGAACTTGGAGAGTTGGTTCCTTCTGTTCTCTTCACTGGCGATGGGGACATAAAAGAGGGAAGACCCAATAAAGGCGTGATACTGACCAAAACTGTTGAGTATATCCAGCAACTGCAAGAAATTGTGGATTTACAAAGACAGAGACAGAGTGCTTTGAGAGAAAAGATTGGCGCTCTCAAACCAGAGACTGGAGAGAAGGCGTCAAGTCAGAATTATGACAGTAACAATAACAATAACAATAACAACGCACAGTATCCTATACCCCAGCACCAGCACCAGGACAGATCTTTTGGAATGGACCAAAATCCCAATCCAAGCAATACAGTGCCAAATTTGAAAGATGAAGAACTGGATTTTTTACAGTTTGATAAGCCATTTCTGGACAATTCAAACATCAGGTATGACGATGAGAACCAGATATTTCAGGATAGATCACAATCTCAAGACTCGTCGCATTTGATCTTTGACAATTTTGATGACCTTGACCCAATATTGGAAAAAGTGTTATCAAATCAACAATGAGCTGTGCTGTTTGCCAAGGAACTTTATGACATTTTGTAGATCAATGGTGTACTTTTACTTCATTTTTAATTTTTTTTTTCATTTTCTGTTTAGTTTATTTCTTTTGATGTAATGAATCTGATGTGTCCGTGTCTTTCCCTAAAATCACACTCTAGATTGACTAACAGTCATTGCCTTGTCGACTCTTATTCGCCGCTCTGTGCAAACCAAAGAGACGCCAAATAATACCGTCTTGATGGCGTATCTGTGTTTTGTACCGCCGCTTGAATTTTTGTTTCGTCATAAATGAGGCACATCGATCAGTGCATCCCTCGTCCAGCCAAACCAGCTTTTCCAGTCGATTTAGGTTGATCGGGGGCGGTTCGACCAGGTCATGCCATACTGGAGAGCGTGGTACTTTTCGGGCCTCTTTCTGAGCACCTGGCGTAGCTATTAACTTTGTCTTCTGTTATTGCCAACACCAAGTGCCAGGTCCAATCCCTGCCTCTTCACCCAAAAGTCAAACACGGGCTAAATGTTTTCTTTCCACCTCTGCCTGTGTTCTTTCCTTCTCTTGTTTCCTGCTCTAGTTCTCCAACCCTAATCCAGAGTGTTCCCGGTAGTAAGCAGAGTCTAGATCCAAAAGTCACATTAATTTTACTTTCCACGCACACCAATACATCACCCATCATCTCCCCATCCGCACAGGCTTTCGTACTCTTCCTTCTGTGTTTTTCCCGTGTTCGTCCTCACAATGAGTGATCCTGTTATTCGCGACATCCTCCAGAAAATACGGCGCGAGCAAAACATCATCACCGCCTCCCGAACTGTGCGACAAAAGTACGTTTCAAACCCTACATTACTGGAGAAATGCGACTGGAATATTAGAGAGGCCGAGAGGAACCTTGAGTATCTCAACCATCAGCTCTCGCAACGAGCCTCAAAAAAGGATACCAACGAGAATCCATCTAATGGCGAAAACAATATCTCCGATCGTAAGTGATCCTATTCAATATGCCCCTTTGGTTCCACCCCCTTTCCTCCCCCTCCACCGAACTTTACAGGGCACATACGGTGGCTGTCCACAAAAGCAGCATGATGATGGGTGACGGGAGATGGGATCAAGCAGTTATATATTTAGTTCACATGAGTGGTATGCAATACTAACCATATCTTTACACAAAACAATAAGAGGCAAATGGCAGAAATGAAACGCAGTATACAGGTCTTGGTATGTTAAAAAATTCTCTGACGTCTTTTTTTTTTTTACTTTCGGATCTCGAAATTACTAACAAACTATTAGAACTTTTGCAATATGATTGTCCTTCATTGGGGAACAAGATCCAGCTTATGCTACAGCAGCTGAACTTCAAGTTGGCTGTTGAAAAACAGTACGAGGAGGCAAATGAGAAAATTTCAAGGCTTTATGCAATCGATGGCGATAACAGAAGTAGTTCTGCCGCAAGAGGTGGGATGATTGAGAGTAACCTCAAGGTCAAGCTGTTAAATAAAGCCTTGAGGCATTATCAAGGAATGAATATCAACTTTGACGAAATCACAGCGGCATTTCATGATGGGATTCAGAATCGTGGACAGCGGAATAGACGCCCATTATCTGGAACCTTAGCGGTAGTGCTGCATGGAATCAAAGATGTTGAGCATCTCTCATCTCCGAGATTCTCCAGAGGAACAGAATCAATGATTATGGTAAAAGTCGATGATCAATACAGAGCAAGCACAAAATGGAAGAGAAATGAAAGATGGAACGAGAGGTTTGAAATATCTGTTGACAAAGGAAGCGAAGTGGAGATAACTGTTTACGACAAAGTCAGCGATCAAAAGCCAACACCAGTCGCCATCTCTTGGTTTTTACTATCTGATGTGGTTGAGCAAGTGAGAAGAAACAAAGTTCAGCAAGATATTAGCAATACTGGATGGGTTAGTGCAGACACAATGGGAACAAGAGGGAACTCGACCTTTGACAAGAATAACCAGTTAAAGCCAACCACTAGCCGCCACAACGAAGATCCTGATACGCCATATTCTGAAGTATGGTTTATTTTAGAGCCAGTAGGAAGGATAAAAATGACCTTGGGATTCACCAAGAAGGTGACTCCAGGCAAGCGTCGAAAGAATGCAATGGGCAAGTTAGATCGTCATGGTGCAATTAAAATGAAGAAAGAAGAGGTTGTTGAACAGCATGGCCATCGATTTGTTCAGAAACAGTTTTACAATCTTATGCGTTGTGCTCTATGTGGAGACTTTCTAAGTTCTACTGGATATCAATGTCTTGATTGCAGGCTTCTTTGCCATAAAAAATGTTACCAAAGGGTCATTACAAAGTGTATAGCACGTTCGAGTTCAGATCAAGATTCAGACGAGAAAAGTCTCAACCATCGAATACCCCATCGTTTTGAAGAATATGCCAACCGTGGTACTAATTGGTGCTGTCATTGTGGGTACTTGCTTCCATGGGGCAAGAAAAATGTTCGGTGTTGTAGTGAGTGCAAAGTAATGTGCCATGCCGATTGCGCTCATTTGGTGCCTGATTTCTGTGGGATGACAATGGAGATGGCCAACACCATCCTTTCAACGATCAAGTCGACACAATCAACAAAGGCTGGTGGATCCCCGAGAAACAACGGCAGGAGAAAGTCTTTCCACGCTGCTCCACTTTCTCTACCAACGCTTCAGGAACTGCACATTGATAGTGGCACTAAGGAGTCTTTCCATTTACCTTATATGAATTCGCCAGTTCCTTTGCTGAGCCCTGAAACCCAAAACTTGCAATATTCAAATAATAATGACCAATATAAACAGCCGGTTCAAAACAATTCCTCGTTTTTGCCGATTATAAAAGTTCCCGATGATCAAAGGACTCAGCAAATGAAGTCTAAGGCCCAACATATTCCCCCTATTAAACCCGTTCCTTATAAGAAGCCAGATAGACGACCTCCACCGGTTTCACCTGCTCCGTCTCCGCGGACCGAATCTGAAGAGAGTAGGGATCATGAAGACGTACACAATAATACGATCCAAAATGCAGAACTTGTTCTTCCATTACTTCAGGAACAGGCACCAATGACAGGTCTCACTGATCCTTTTTTCTCAGCAAAAACTTCTCCAGAGAATACTCCAACAGCAAGCAACATGCTACAACCTCAAAGACCTCCTACTGATCACACAAAGGTGGAACATCCATCCTATGAGTATTCACACCAGTCAAACCCATCTGTGCCTAAGGACTATGGTTCTCAGTATATTGATTTTGAGCCTCAAGCTCAAAGTCCTCCATCACATGCCCATCATGCAAGTGAGCCATTTGCTCAACAACAACATCAACAACATCAACAACAGCAGCAGCAGCAGCAGCAGCAGACTGTATCATCAACACCGAGATCGAGATCTGGATCATCAAAACGCCGCTCTCGGAGACGCAAGATTGGACTTGATGACTTTCAGTTCCTTGCTGTGCTTGGAAAAGGAAACTTTGGAAAAGTCATGTTGGCTGAATCTCGTCACACAGGTAAACTTTTTGCAATGAAGGTTTTGAAGAAAGATTTCATCATTGAGAACGATGAGGTTACGAGCACGAGATCCGAAAAGAACGTTTTCCAAATTGCAAACAGGCAGAAACACCCATTTCTTTTGAACCTTTATTGCTGTTTCCAAACAGAAAACAGAATATACTTTGTAATGGAATACATTAGTGGTGGAGATCTAATGTTTCACATCCAGGATCAACGATTTACACCTAGACAGGCACAGTTCTATGCGGCTGAGATTTTATTAGCTTTGAAGTACCTGCATGAAAACGGTGTTATTTATCGGGACTTGAAATTGGACAATATTTTATTGACCTTGGATGGACATGTCAAAATTGGAGACTATGGTCTTTGTAAAGAAGGCATGTGGTACGGCGAATCAACAAGTACATTTTGTGGGACTCCTGAATTTATGGCTCCCGAGATATTGAAAGAACAACGATACGACAAGGCTGTTGATTGGTGGGCGTTTGGTGTTCTTCTATATCAAATGTTGTTGGGGAGGTCGCCGTTCAGTGGCGAGGATGAAGATGAAATTTTTGATGCAATCCTATCAGATGAGCCATTGTATCCAATCCATATGCCGCGTGATTCGGTATCTATCTTACAAGCCCTTTTAACCCGCGATCGTGAAAGACGACTTGGCAGTGGACCTAGCGATGCAGAAGAGATTATGGAGCATCCCTATTTTAGAAACATTGACTTTGATGATATTCTGCACAAGAGAGCTGTATTGCCTGTTCCGCCCCTAACTTTGGACTCAGAGAATGATCTAAAACATTTTGATTCCGAATTTACAAAAGAGGTCCCCAAGTTGACCCCCGTTTCAAGCATTTTAACCTCTGAGATGCAAGAAAAGTTTAGAGGATTCAGCTATATGAGCGAAGAGGCTGCTACAGCTATCCAGATTTCAGCGTAATATTTTTTTTCAATTTTTCAATTTTTCAAATTTCTATTTCTTCTTTTTCATGTTTTATTAAGTGGTTGGAGATTTAAGCTTATTTATGTCTTTTATTTGTGCGATTTTCTATCAATCTCCCAAAATAATTAAGAAATTGCGTTTACTGTTATTTTCAAATTTGATTTGATTTTCGTTTAGCCTTTGTTGATTCCATATGACACGGCATGATAATGTTATGATATGATTGATCTGAACTTGTTTGTTTGTACTCTCGACTATACAGTCAAATCTTGAACTAACTGTTGTTAGCATGTAGGATACCTTAGGAATTGTAATTTGTTTGCTTAAATAGTAGGAGAAGAAATATATTTCTCCCCGGGATTTTAAACATTCTTGTGGGGTATATGGAGATTTGCCTACGCATTACTACAACTTGATCACTGCAGTTCCCCAGATTCCTGGGACTGGAGAAGTAAGTGTTCCATGTTATTTACAACTTCTATTTAATCATTTTGGGTGTAACTAAACCTTAGAATAACCTTTGGATTCTTCTTTGGTGCCTAAGAGAAAGTACGCTCAAGGCGCTAAAGGGGTGTGTTTTGATTCTCCGCTTGGATGACTTGCAAAGGGCTGAAGTTCTTGGTGCGCTAACTCTAGCTTTGATCCGGGATGCCGTGAGACAGGTGCATCAACCCAGCATCGAAACTGGTTCTCGTTGTAAGAGTCCTGTGCTAGCACGGACGAGCGTGTTATATTAATAGGACTATGATCTAAAAGATGATACACGTATTTAAGAAAAATGATCTTGAGGGGCTCCAAGTTGGAAGTGTAACAGCTTTCTACAAAATGTTGTTTCATGGCAACAACAGATCGCGATATCTTCTTTTATGTGATTGACTCTAATTAATGCGCAAGTTACATGCTTTTTCTTAAGACTCGGGTGATGTTCACTCTGGGCAAGTCCAGTTTATGGCTATATAAATAATTTGATCCCTATTCTATAGCAATTCAGCAGCTATGTGTGTGAATCGCAGACTCCCAGCTTCCTCCAGACCTAACACCTGTAACCCAAAATCAGAAGAAGGTTTTAAGCTTCATGGCAAGCTTAATAAGGGTTACCCTCACATGATACACGCACATTGGCTGACATACAGATTATATAAAATTATTGGTCCGGGTAACAACGCGTAGTGTTTCATTTTTTGTGATTTTCTGGTCGCGTCATTTCCTATTTCGGAAAATCACGAACGTGTTTTTCATTTTTGTCAGAGGGGAATAGAACACACACACCAACGAAAAGTGCTTCTGTCTATCTGTCCTGCACTTTAGTGTTCCCTAGTTTTTTCGTTACACAGACAATGTCTTTAATAGATCGTTTGCTATCGGACGATAGGTCTAATCTTGGACCTTCTTCACCGTATCCCGGTACTCCATCGAGTGCTGTTGCACAGCGGCCACATCATCCAACAAGTTCGGCGGCACAGGCATTCTCTGATGGAATTCAACAGCCACCGCAACAAAATGGAGAAGCTGAAGAAGATCTGGATGGGCAACCAATAGAGACGATCAGAAGACGAAACTTGCTGGCGATTCCCAAAGTTGTGGATCTCACTGGTGAAAAAGTGCGGGAGTCGTTTGAACAGTTTTTGGAAGAGTTTGTTGATAACAATTATGAGCATGGAGACGTTGATGATGGTGACGACGATGGTCGCCCGTTGGGAAAAGGGAGAACTTATATTGCTCAGCTGCATGCCATGAAGGAATTCGAGATAAACACTCTCTACGTTGACTACAATCATCTTGCTTCCAGGGAAGGCGGAATTTTGGCAGAGGCTATAACTGAACAATACTATCGATTCTTACCTTTTCTACAAAAGGGGCTTCGAAACCTGATCAAGCGATACGTGCCCTCATTGTTGCAAACGACACTGGCTGGTGATGGTGTCTCAGACTCCCAAATGGATGGTGCCAGATCCACGATGGGATCTTCCTCAACAAGCACAGAATCAGGTGAAAAGATATTCCAGATATCGCTTTATGGGCTTCCAGCCGTTCATAGGATCCGAGACGTGCGGGCCGATAAAATTGGAATGCTCATGAGCATCTCGGGCACAGTGACACGCAGCAGCGAGGTTCGCCCAGAGCTTTACAAAGCTTCCTTCACATGTGATGAGTGTCATGCGGTTATTGATGGTGTTGAACAGATTTTCAAGTATACAGAGCCTACATTGTGTCCTAATCCTGCTTGTCAGAACCAGTCTTCTTGGTCATTAAACATTGCGAAAAGCACATTTGTGGATTGGCAAAAAGTCCGAATTCAAGAGAATGCAAACGAAATCCCAACAGGATCGATGCCCCGAACCATGGATATCATCATGAGAGGCGAATGTGTTGAAAGGGCCAAAGCAGGGGATAAATGTACCTTCACGGGAACGGAGATTACAATTCCCGATGTGACACAGCTCGGTTTGCCAGGTGTCAAGCCTTCTGCTGTTAAGGATGGCAAAAACGTCCCTTCTTCTGGTGACGGTTTGAGTTCTGCAGTTACTGGTTTGAAATCATTGGGTGCTCGAGATCTTACCTACAAACTTGCATTTTTAGCATGCCATGTTACGTCCTCTGCGAGTAGCGGGTCACGAAATGGTCGGTTTGACAATGACAATTTGGATGAGAACCAGGAACAGGATGAATTTCTAAACTCGCTGACACAAGAAGAGGTCAATGAGTTGAAAGAGATGGTTCATTCAGATCATATTTACTCGAATCTGGTTGACTCAATTGCGCCTTCCGTTTGGGGCCATGAACTTATTAAAAAAGGTCTCCTGTTGCAATTACTGGGTGGCGTTCACAAGAGTACAGTAGAAGGAATCAATCTCAGAGGTGACATCAACATTTGTATCGTGGGCGACCCTTCCACTTCAAAATCGCAATTTTTGAAATATATTTGTGGGTTTTCGCCTAGAGCTGTTTACACCTCCGGTAAAGCATCTTCAGCAGCGGGGTTGACAGCGGCTGTTGTTAAAGACGAGGAAAGCGGAGAGTTTACGATTGAGGCTGGTGCTCTTATGCTTGCAGACAATGGAATCTGTGCAATTGACGAGTTTGATAAGATGGATATAAGTGATCAGGTTGCAATCCACGAAGCTATGGAGCAGCAGACAATTTCAATAGCCAAAGCAGGTATTCATGCTACTCTGAACGCTAGAACTTCTATTCTGGCAGCCGCCAATCCAATTGGTGGGAGATATAACAGGAAACGGGGGCTTCGAAGTAACTTGGCAATGACTGCCCCAATCATGTCTCGATTTGATCTCTTCTTTGTGGTGTTGGACGATTGCAATGAGAGAATTGACACACAGCTTGCGAGTCACATTGTGGATTTGCACATGATGAGAGATGATTCGATAAACCCTCCATATACAAGCGATCAACTGCGTCGATACATTAAGTATGCGCGAACTTTCAAGCCAAAGATGAACAAGGAGGCGAGGGATTATCTTGTAGCAAGGTATAAAGAACTTAGAGCTGATGATTCCCAGGGGTTGGGGCGTAACTCTTACAGAATAACTGTGCGACAGCTGGAAAGTATGATTCGTCTGTCTGAGGCCATTGCACGGGCCAACTGTGTTGATGAAATTACAACTGTGTTTGTGGAGGAGGCCTACACGCTATTGCGCCAGTCTATTGTACACGTTGAAAAAGACGATGTGGAAGTTGAAGAAGACGAGATTGAAGAGAGAGTGGGCGACGAGGAGGAAGGGGAGAAGCAAAAAAGTGCCGAAGCGCCAACACAAGATGACCAAGTGGAACAACCAACACGGGCTGATGAAGAGGATGTTCAAATGGGAGACGCAAATGAAGCACCAAGGGAAACTCCTGGTCCGGCCAAGCCCAAGAAAGCGCCTACTATTCCTTACGATAAGTTTGTTTCCATGATGAACTTGATATTGAAACGGATAAGTCTGTGCCAGGATAACGAGGGAGTTTCTCTTAACGAGCTGGTGGAATGGTATCTAACACAGATTGAAAACGACCTCGAGACCGAGGAACAGTATCATACGGAGCGGAAACTATGTAAAAAAGTGATCAGAAAGCTTGTCAAGGATGATATTCTGATGGAAATGATCAAAGACGGAATGATGGATGAACTACCACAGACAATGGAGCCACAGCAAAGCACCAGAGTCTTGCAAAACGTGGTTTATGTTCTACATCCGAATTGTTCTTTACTGGACAATACTCTACCTCCTGATGAAGAGGCAGCTTGACTTTTCTAATTCCACTGTCCTGTGCTTTCACGTTCCCTCCAATGTTTTATGTATCTGTGTATTACGGTTTTTAGATCCAAATAGTTAGTAGCTTTCTCTTCCAATAATAATGACTTTTGCCAACCAGGACGGCCCGGTCCGCATAGCCGGCTAAGACATCATTAAAGCAGTTTGTTAGAAATCTTTTTGGGGCCTTATTCTCGCCTTTTTAGCTTGTCCGCGGGTTCCCGAAGCTGATTTTTTTCGCTACTGGCATTTCCACCCATACACCAACACGCCACGAGCAGAGAATCTCTGCTGTGGGGGCACATCCACTTTCTTTTTCCGCAAGTAAGAAGAGTGAAGTAGCAATCACAACAACATCCGCAAAATGGCGCCCAAGCTACATGGATTCAAGTCCATGAGAAATGCCTTGAAGACTGCTGGCTCCACCGATATCTCTGACGGCCTGACCAGCCGCTCTTTCGGTCTGGATGAGGTGAGTACTATGAAACCTTGTCGTGGAGGGGGGAGGGCATCCACAGGGGAAAAACCACACTGTTATTGAGGACCTCGCATTCCGATGGCGATCTCTACAAAGTCACCACCTGGAAGCATGGAAACCCATCCAAAAAGTTGTTTTATTTGTTCATCTAGCTAATCTGCTCAATGTTTTCTTTTTATTTTTTTTTTCTTCCCCCTGGTAATTCCAGATTGCGCGTTATGGCATTGCAGGAACACCTGTGAGTATGGCATTTGATCCTACACAAAGTCTTCTTGCAATTTCGACAGATCAGGGACAGATTCATGTGTATGGACAGCAACAGGTCGAGGTTGTTTTCGAAATCAAAACGACTTCGGTTATAAACGAGCTTCGGTTCGTCAAGGGTGTTTATCTCGTGGCTGTTGATATGGGGGGTAACATTTATGTATTGGCACTCGACACAAAACAGTTGCTCTTCAGTTATAGTGCACCTGGGAAAGTGACTGCTATAGAAACCGATCCTGCCTTGGATTGGCTTTTATTGGGTTTACAGAATGGACAGATTCTCATATTCGACATTGATAGAGGAGCAATGTGTCCCATGAAGATTGAAAATTTACAAAAAGCAGTGCTACCAAGGGAAAGAATGTCACCGGTGAACTCGATCCAATGGCATCCAAGAGACATTGGCACGATTTTGGTTTCTTATAGCGGAGTTGCAATCATTTACTCACTTGGAATGGGGGAAATCATAAACTCGTTTAGGTATGAGGTTCCTCCTGGAGCACCAGGAGGTGAGTTTAATTTTGATCCTGTCAAGAATGCAAGATTCCCTTCTCTTTTGTCAGCACATTGGCATCCTGAGGGGAACCATATTTTGACTGCTCATGGCGATGGGAGCCTCGTGTTTTGGGATGCCAAGGAGGCAGTGTTAATTCAAGCAAGAACCATTTATAATACCAATGTGAATCAACCCGGTGCCAATAGCCATTCTACTCCTAGAGCATCTATCGATCCTAAGGATACCATAGTACAAGTCGATTGGATCTGCGAATCAAATGCTTCAAGCACGTCCCTTTTGGTCGTGGGGAGAGATCCCTTCCGTGAAGGAGTTTATTCTCTGACGATGCTTTTCTTTGGACCAACACCAAATGTGATGTTTACCTCGTATCCAAACATGGGACAACACTATGCAAATCCGAAATATCAAAAGATTTTCCCAATCCCACAGGATAAAGTTGTTAAAAGGTTTCTTACTTTACCAACAGCTTCACCTTTTTTTAATGGTAATCATGATCCAACATGTGTTCTTGTTTTGTTTGAAACTGGGGAGATTTTACCCTATTCTTACCCCAGTGGACAGCCAATTACGGACATTGCGACATTGCCCCAGGGGTTATCGTACGTAATGCCCGAAACTTCTCACACGTCAGCTGCAGAAATCGAACGAATCCGGTGGTTGGGGATGCTTGGCTGCACTCCCAAGGCAAGGCCTATATTGAAAGGAGGACTTGCATCGAAGAGACATTTGAGGGCATTTGACATTCGATCAGTTTTATGTACGGGTCATACGGATGGATCTGTTCGTCTTTGGGATGCTTCAACAGGAGAGGTTGATGGTTCCAAAGTTCTTGAAATTAGTTTGGCCAGATCATTGGCACGGACTGAAAGTGTAGGGGTTTCAAAGATTTCATTTTCTAGTAAAAATGCCGAACTTGCTGTTGCTTCAGAATCTGGAGAAGTTGCGTTATTTGCATTTGGTTCAAACAAGTATTATTCTTCAAGAAACAATAGTTATGTTGAAGACTTTAGCAAGCTTGGGTTTGATGATGATAATAATGATGATGGTAATGATGATGGATTTGAAAGCGATGACATTTTAAAAGACATTAGCAAAAGAGCGCCTCCAAATGTGAAAGAAGGATTTATTCCCAAATCTCTGATTCGCAATCCAGCACCATCAATAGTAACTGCACTCAAGAACAGTGATATTGGGTTTGTTGCGGTGGGGTATGGGAATGGTGATTTGGTTATTGTTGATAGACGTCAACCAACAGTCATTTTTTTTGATAATTTGACGGCGAATTTTGCAGATCAGTTTAGTTCTTCCAAATCTTTCCGATTGGGGAGATCATCAAACAGTTCTGAAATAGGTGGGAGAAGTCGACTTATCTATGCGACGCAACTTGAATTTACAATCATGACAGCTGAAGATGATGATTATAGTAGTATAATGTTGCTTGTTGGTATGAGTTCTGGAGACGTTGCAACGTTCAAGATTTTGCCGAAATCTGGGGGGAATGGGTTTGAGGCGCATTTAGCCGGTTGTGTGAATGTTGGCGGTGGGAGAGTAACGAATTTGATTCCATATAATGCAACAGAGGGTTCTTCAGCGGTTGCGAATGTGAATGTCATGGGTCAACTATCTTCCGGGATTACGATTCCTGGTGGAATAATTGCAACGACGATGTGTGAAATCAAGGTTATAAAGCCTACACATCACAAGGTCAGTAGTCGGAATCTTTCCGATGAGGTTGGAATTCTTGCAGCTGGGCTTACCATTGGCAAGGGTTCAGCGCTTGTTATATTGACAAAGACATCTCAAATCAAGATTTTCAGTGTTCCCGAGTTGCGAGAAATAACGAGTTTTGCCCTGCCATCCACTGTTGATCCTAAATATGGTGGTGAGTCTACAATTTTGTCTACTGGAGATATATTGGCGAGATTGGGGAAAAATGAAATGGGGTTGTTAAGTGTATATGGTCGTGGTCTTAGAGTGACCAGTTTCCAAACGGATAGTCTTTTTGATGATTTTAAAGTGATGCCTCAAAGACCAGCCATCAGTGCTTATCAATGGGTCAAGGGCACAAAAGTTGTAACGTCGGATGAGCTTGCGGTTATAATTGCGGGACCTTTGAGACCCAAGCCGAAAAACGTACAAAGCGAGGTGGCGAATGCGATGGTTTCAGGGATGGGAGTGACGAATCAATTTGACAGTGCGGGACCAATAACCAGTGGCAATATTAGTGGAGGAGGAGGAAGTGGCTCAAGGGTCTCAAGAAACAATAATGGAGGTGGAGTTGGAGTTGGTGGAATTGGGAATGCGATTGCAAAAAGTTCCAAAGGAATAATGCAGAGTATAAACGATACGTTTGACAATCTTGAAGAATCCACAGCAAGTTATGCAAATGAGGTTTCGGATAATACAAAAAGTGCGAAAAATTCCATGTATACGAGTCTTTTAAAGTCCAAGTTTGGATTCTAAGTAGTGTATGGTTTTCAAAATATATAAATAGTTTAGTTTATTGCACACTTTTTTTTTTTGATTTGATTTGATTTTGTGGTTGATGTTTTTTTTTTTCTTGGCGTTTATTGAGATTCTTACTTAGTAGCTTTCTTTTTCTTGTGAATTTTCTTGTTTCTTAATGTTGAAATGAAAACTACTATTGTAAGTCTTTCTAAACATATGTGGAATAAAAATAGAAATCAACACACACCCATCAGGAATAACTGAGTTGTGGAATCTATGAATAATACATACATGTGGATATATTTAGAAACCTGCAATTGTGTGTGTTTTTGTTTTTGTATTTTTAGAGACATGTAGAGACATGATGATCATGGATGATGGGTATATACTGTATAGATTAAAAAAAAAAAGAAAAAAAAAAGATTAGACGAATTGTATTTTATGGTGATTTTTTGTTTAAACAAGTCAATCAATCGATTAATCAATTGATTCTGTTATTTTTTTTTGTTTTTTGTTTTCTGGATCTAATGAATCAAAACCAAAATGATAAAGATGAGAGAGTAAGAGAAATGTTTCAGAAACCAAAAAAAAAAAAAAAAGTTCTAATTTCGTAACACAATGCATTGATTGCATTGTGCATTTATGTGCTCAAAAGTCATTTCAATTAACACCCTGTTAATTCATTTTTAGGCCATGGATAACCTGTTGAACTCCAAGATGTCATGTTTGGATTTAAATAAGCCTTTAAATGGTTTTCAATATACTCTGTTGTTGGATAACCTGGAGGATCACAGGTGATTGAAACTGCATCTTTTGGTTGATATATCCTCACGTAGTCGATTCTCATGGTTGCCGGGAATTGAAGAGAATTCCAATTGATGTATGCCCAACTGTTTGAAATTCCATTGTTTACAACCAAAGACATGGGCTCTTTGGAAATCCGACGCCATCCCACATTCCCTTCGGGATGAAGCGACTGCGCATACATGGTCCAAGTCGGATCGTCTCCGACGAACCAACGGATGTATCCGTCCTTGTCGTCGTTGAGATACTCGATCGAGTATTTCTGGAACTGGGCCGCGGTGGACCTCTGATACCAGTCCGGATTGAGGGTCGTGACGGCGGAAATGGCCTGCTGCAGAGGCCCCCCAGCGTAGGTGTTCATGGCGGTGAGGCTCTTGTTGTAGACCTCGATGAAGTCGTAGTCCGGCATGTACCAGATGTCGTAGGGGGCGATCTGGTTCGACTGGGACACGACTCCCGTGCCCAGCTTCTCGTCGATGGCAGCCTCGATCACGTCGATTTCCGGCGCGCCACGGCCGGTGCCTCTGTTCGGATGGTCCTGGCCCTTGCAAGTGCACTTGTTGAGTCTCTGGCCCGGCAGGAAGGAGATCCCGTCCGGCGAGCTCTGGTTCGCGGTGATGCCCGCGTCGCACTCGTCGTAGGCGTAGGGCCACACTCCCTCGGTGCTGGCCTTGAAGCCCGGACGGCCCAGGTTGCCCAGCGTCCACAGCCCGGGCCAGATGCCGCTGACCTTGCCGCTGTTGGGCAGCTGGGCGGAGATCTCGAGAATGCCCTGGGTGAAGCACAGCTTGTTCCAGCTCTGGAGCATGCCCGAGCGGTAGAACAGCCCGTGGTTCTTGAAGGGCTCCAGCCTCAGGTTCAGCGTCCCATTGAGCGTGGCCGCGGCGTCCGGGTCGTACCACTCGAGGTCCTGGGTCGCCGCGTAGTGGATGTCCGGCGCCGTCCAGAACTGGTCGTCGCCGTCGTAGAAGGTGCGGCCCTCGGCGTTGAACTCGTCGCTGAACACCAGCTTCCAGCTGCTCCCGTCCTTGGCCTGGCGGGCGTGGGCCGTCTTGGGCGTCTCGGGGTCCACCAGCGACGTGCGGATCGCGCTCAGCAGCGGGTACGAGTAGCCGGACAGGATCTCGTGGTGTTCCGGCGAGGCCCCGTCCAGCAGGCCCGTGAAGGTGAGCACAGGGTACACGATGAACAGCCCGAAGGCCCCCAGCACCAGCACCGCAAAGCCTGCCAGCGCGCCCCAGCCGCGACGGTCCAGCTCCCGGAGCTTGGGCAGGCACTTGCGGTCGTACTCGGCGTCGCGGATCGGGTCCGGGTTGTGAAGGTAGTCGTCGTCCTCTTTTTCCTCAATGTGCAGAGGGAAGCTGGACGCTGGGTACCCGCCAAACGGACTGAAGTCGGTGTCGGGGGCCTGGCCGGCCTGGCCGGCCTGGCCGGCCAGGCCTGCCACTGCCTGGGCCAGGGCCTGTGGTGAACCGGACGTGTAGACAGAGGCCGCGCTGCTGTTGGAGCTCAGAAACGAGCTGCGAGTGGCGCTCGCTGGGTACCCGTCGCCGCCGAGCGAAGGGTACCGCTGGTCCGTGACGGTGAGAAACGTGTGCGACCCATTGCTGCTGGCGTTGGTGTTGGCGTAGGCATTGCCATAGACATTGCCTGTGTCGGCCACAATGGAAGAGGAAGAGGTCTGTTGCGGATAGGGCTGGAGGTACCTCCTGTCGTTGACCTCGCCCAGCAGCGGGTTTGAGTGCGAATTTACGTTCGTGTACGAATTGTTGTGCGAGATGTACGGAGACGAGGCATTCGAGAAGCCCTGGGTGCTGCCGAGAGCGAGGTTGGAGGACGTGGGCAGCAGGTTTTCGTAGCTGTCATTGTAGCCGGAGCGAGCGTGCGCGTGCTGGTCCGCGAAAGGGTTCGGCTGGGGCGGGTTGTGCATCGACGTGGACGTGGACGACGAGAAGGACGACGACCGCGAGCCCGAGTGGGCCTCGTAGACGGCGCGGTAGGCCTGTTGCGGGCGGTCGGGGTCGTTGTAGGTGAGGTGCCTGGACGGGGGCATTGTGATGGAGATGGAGATGGTGAAGAGAAGAGAAGAGCCCAGGGCGGAGGGAAAAACGAGCACTCAAACACAATCAGAAACAGGAACAGAAATAGAACGGAACTGAACTGAACAGGTGCAAAGCAGCCACACGCCAGCTCGCGCGAGCCCGGCCCCAGACAGCAGACCTCAGCCCGAGGCCGCTGGGCTCTGGGCTCTGGGCTCTGGCCCAGGGGCTCGTTCGCGAAGGTTTGTTCTCTGGCGTGTGGATCGCCAGGAACGGGACTAAAAAAAACTTTAAGCTTCGCGGTGACGTCAAGAGCCGCGTGCCCAGAGATGAGGCAACCGATGAGACAGAAGGACAGAAGGACAGAAGACCATTGGATCACGTCCATTGGATCACGTCCATTGGATCGCGTCCATTGGGTCTGATCGAGAAACGGGGCGACGACGGTGTTTGTTCAGTCTGTTCTGTTCAGCCGCGTGGACAAGACTGCCCAGACATGCCCCAACATCTAGGCAACAGCTCAGATCTGAAGACACATGCCGTGGCCCTCACAGCAGATCGAATCCTACGACCCACGGAGAATTGGCCAACTACGCTCAAGTACAAGCACGAGCAATTTCAGCTCCAATTTCTAACGGTTCTGCTGCTTTCCTCATCTTTTTATCAACCTTTATAAAACCCCAATTTTTCACTCCTCACCCCGGGTTACCCGGCCGCACACATGCCAGGGTTCCAAAATCTAAACTTTCCAGAAAAGCCTGAACCAGCACTTTTCGCCAGACCAGACCAGACCACGTATCCCAGATGAACCTCTCGAACGATCTCACAATCCCCGAGTATGCTTTATGCTCTTTGCACTATTCGATATTACACCCTTTCTAACACTCGGCGTCTGTCCCGTCTCTGCTCGGTATGCCACGCGGCCCATCTTGTCTTCTCCACACCAGAACAAGTGAGCTTAGGTGGCACCCCCCAGAGAGACCCTTTAACATCTTCATTAGGATTGTCGAGAAACAAATGGGTGCTTGTCTTCTCCAAAGGACAAACGAACTGCCCCATCTGGTCGACCTGGGTCCTCCTGACCTCCTAAACCTGGTTAAAAAAACAAAAAACTCTCCCAAAGAAGTACGCTACTAGTACCCTCCCCAAATAACTTAATTGATTGATTGAACAAAAAGAAACCAGACATTTGAATACAAATCACTGGATACTAATAATACACACTAGACAAGCACCTTCTTATATCTACTTGGCGTCGACACCTCGAGTTCCTCCTCCATCGCTGCCTTCCTCAACACGTTGACAAACTCTTTGGGGGACGTTCAGGCCTGGTTCGATAAGCCCAAGACATGGCGGGTTCAAACCGCAATCCATTGTTGTTACAATGCTTTTTCCCGAATCGATGTCAGAGTAATGGTAAATATCCCTGGCTCTGTTGACGCTTACTTTATTGACCCAAATGTCTCCTCCACAGAGCGTAACAAGTCCTTTACTGATCGCCTTTGGCTCGAAACCTTCATGTCCAGCATGGTCCGTTCTTTACTCTATTCTTCCGAAAATTCGTACCAGATTAGAGAGTCCAAGAAATTCAATCCATTGCAATCAAAACTCTTGTCGGATTTGTTTCTCCAAGGGTTTGAACAATTGTTTTTACAAGGTCCTGACCTCGGTCCGTCATCATCGGGACTTGTTCAAGTCCCCACCCTTGTTTCAAACCTTTTGATCGACGCCCTATTCAAAATGGTCCAAGTTACAGGTTATTACCCACAAGCGCTTCAAGTTTTGCGGAAACTTGAACCGTTGGAACCCGTTTCTGTCTCTGCAATTATTTCAAAATTATGTTTTGAAAATGACCATGAGTCAGAGGCAATTGCAACTTTGTACAAGGCCGCGAAATTGATACATCCTCCACAAAGAGATGCGAATTTACTCGCTCTTCAATCCCAGTTTTGTTTAGAAAAGGGACATTTGGATCTTGCTCTTTCAACAGCTCTTCATGCTGTAAATTGCGCTCCTTCCGAGTTTTTCACTTGGAGTTGTCTGGTTCGAGCCTATACTGCTTTGGGTCAATACGATGAGGCATTATCATGTCTCAATTCCTGTCCAACTTTCACTCCTAGAGAAAAATATACCACTTCCGTCATCACTTCAGGTGGTCGTAATCATACCTCCAGTAAAGAAGAGCTTGTTTCACACATTCCTATCCCTCCAACAGGTGTTATTCATGAATTGTTGGCTACAAAGTCCGCCAAAGCGGGGGAAAATCTTGAAACTGCATCATCATCATCTCCTGAATTGCTCAATGCACCAGGTGGATTCCTTCAATTGACATTTGCCAATGCCTATGATTTGTTAGCGGATATCGCAAAGAAAATTGGATGGGATACGTTGCTTCGTTTCAGAGCAAAAGTTTTTGTCATGGAGGAAGAATATATAAATTCAAGTACCGCCCAGATATCCAAAAAGGATGATGAACCAATGGTGACAAACGGCGACAACAATGTGAATAACAATGGCAAGTCTCATAGGACATCGGTAGAATCAATCAGCATTGATTCATTTCGTCAAAAAAGATTGTGTGAAAGATGGCTTGATAATCTATTTATGGTTCTTTATGAAGATCTTCGTATTTATACATTTTGGCAAGCTGAATATACACAACATAAATCCCAGCAGTTAAAATATACAAGAACTGCAAAAGAATGGGAATTGTTGGGATTGGTTGCTAAAAGACTTAAATTTAATTTACAAGCAACTGAAGCTTTTGAACAAAGTTTGAAAATTACCTATTCTGCAAGATCCGCTTCTGAACTTATAAATTGTTATTTTTTGGAACAAAAAGCGTTGAAAAGGGAAAGTCAGAGATTACAACTTGAAATTCAAAGTTTGACCTCCGAGAACCCAAATCTTTCACAATCACAACAACAGCTAGAGGAGGAGGAGGAGAATCCAGTAGATGTGGCTGCAATTCAACAACACAGGAGAACAATTGCAGATATCAATCTTCAATTACAACAGATGAATTTTGTATTGTTACAATTAACAGTCAAATCCATATCTTGGAATCATCGTTGGTATTGTGATTTTTCTCCGAATTTGTTCAAATGTTTAAGATTGTTGATTAGAGAAGATGGTAGTATAAAAGTGAGAAATACAGTGACTGCATTATTTGCACCTTCTTTCCCATCACAACCATCAGCAGCAACAGCAACAGCAGCATCTTCACAATCTGCTAGGAAAAGCAGTTTGGGGAATGAATTCTCAGATAAGGAAAAAGAAGGTGGTGAATTGGGTCATGTGAAAAATAGTGATCTGGGAATTGAAACACTTGTTGAAAAATGGATCAGATTCTTGGAGATTTATGATGCATTTGGAACTGAATAGTTATCATTTCATAACATAGTTCCATCCCCCCTTACCATACCATGATGTTGCAATACAAGTTTTTTTTACTAGAAACGAAAAATTGGAGTACAGAGTAAAAGTCTACTATAGGACACACATGAAGAGAGTATATTGTATTAATGCCTATTGTTGTTGTAACCACATATACTTAAGCAATCAATTCAACAACACCACCAGCCTCCTTAATCTTCTTTTCTGCCAATTCACTAACAAATCTGGCCTTGACAATTACAGGTACTTGTGGCAATCTACCTTTACCCAAAACTTTGCCATAACCAGCAGCCAATGTGTCGATAACTGGTGCATTGCTTGCATCTGCAGCACTAAGAAATTTATCTCTTGATTCACTGGGTACCAAACTCCACAGTTTATCCAAGTTCAGAGTGGGTCTCCAGAAATGGTTCCTCTGCTTGTGGAAGTAACGCATACCCACTTTACCAAAATAACCAGGATGATACTTGTCGAGATTTGTCCTGTGGTGATGCTGTCCACCAGCCATACCTCTACCACCGGGATTCTTGCGGTGCTTTCCAACACGACCGTAACCGGCTAATTAAAAAATATTCTTTGTTAGAAAGTTTCCTGGAAATGGGGCAGTAGAATGAAAATGACATGTTGAAGATGTGTGCAAAAATTGAATCCACAAGTTGAATAAGATCCCTCGATCAATCTGGGTTGTGCAAAATCGAATCGTAAACAATCTTTCAAAAGGAAAATAAACTCTTAAATCCGGTTCATCGATTATCGTTCACTGATGTTCGTTCATTCAAAAGTTCTCATGAATGAGACAATTTCATTCTTCAACTCCTCCTCGTATTGCTTTGTTCATCTCATCATCATCATCATCAAAAAACAGGATCTGAATCAAAAAATGTACATACCAGTTACGTGACCTCTGTGCTTTCTAGTCTTGGTGAATCTGGTAGGCATTGCAGTGTTCCCAAAAACTTGTCGAGTATGCTTGATTGAAGATTCAGGTTGTTACCCACTAAAGATGTTTTTGGTTACTAGATGCGTACCTGTGTTTGCACCCAGCCACGCGTAAATTGGGGTCTGGATGAATGAGGTGGGTTTCCCGAAATATCCTAAATAGGAATGTAGTAGTGCACGTGATAAAGCACTAGCCCTAACATGTTTTAGAGTGTGTTGGTTACCCGGACTAAAATCATATTCTGGCTAAGATAATTTAAGACAATAGTAGTACTGGTTTAGACACAGATCTGGAGATCAAGTAATAGATTTGACCTGGCAAACCCTTTATTAACACTACGATATTCACATGCCTGAAACAGGCACTCTATCAGCAGTTTAAATACTATTCTTGCCAAGACGGATCTGTCTAAATAATAAAAACAGCCTGCTCCTGCTCCTTCCGGGGTTACCCGCCCTCTCTCCCTCTCTGCCTCGCTGGATTCTCACGTGCGGGCTGGAAACACCCGGGGCGAAATCTGGACTTGAAGCCCTGTTTCCTGTTCTGCTGCCACCACTCTCTTCTCTTTCCCACACGCCATGCCAGAAGGGCTTCCACAAGCAATATTCATCATGGGGGTGTTCCTACTGTCTCTGTTCTCCGTGTGGATATCTCTTACAAACAGCGAACAGCCTCCATCGATTCTCCCAATGTCCATTATGGTATCTGTGCCACAACTCAACACAAGTTTGCCTGCACGACAGGCTGCCTTTGGCGTTGTGGTCCCCGTTACCGATGGCCCCTGCGACGAGAGTTTGCCTATTGACATTAGAGACGCCCATTGTAAAGCGTTTGGAGGCCGGTTAAAAGTCATTGAGGACTTGGGATGTGGGGATCATCGTGCTTATCAGGATGATGGCGATGATGATGATTCCACTGGTGATTATAACAAGGTTGGAACAGCACATGATGATCCTTTCTTCCTGGGCGCAACTGTTTCCACTACCAATGATCAAGATGCGCTTTCCCCCAATATAGACTCTACTCTTTCCTATATCGCACTGGTGAAAAGAGGTGGTTGTAATTTCTACAAAAAAGTCTTAAATCTACAAAAACAAGGTGCAAAAGCGGTGATTGTGGGGGATAACGAGGAATTTGGAGGTTTGGTGACAATGTATGCGAGAAATGATACAGGTGAAGTAACAATTCCCTCTGTTTTCGTTTCAAAATCTTCATATGATCTTTTGGTGGAAAACCAGATACAAGAGGTGAATCTGATTCCAGAATCAAGACCTTCAACGATTCTCGATACTTTACTCTTCTTACTCGTTTCACCTGTCTTTTCACTATGCATGATTTACATCATTTTGGTTACTCGAAGACAACTTAAAAAATGGCGAGATAGAGCCCCTCGGGTCTATGTTGAGTCCTTACCAAGTACAATTTGGCAAGGTGTAAATGATCCTTCTATTCCTCAACCTGAGAAAGATTGGACGAGCACAAGCGAATGCGCAATCTGTTTAGAAGGTTATAAAATTGGTGAATCCCATGTCATGAGACTTCCTTGTGGCCACGAATTCCACTCTGCTTGTATTAAAAAATGGCTCTTGAAACATCAAAAAACTTGTCCTATTTGTAAAAGAGATGTGACTGCTACCGAACATACTCCATTACTGGGGACAAGTAGTAATTATCAAGCCACAAGCATCAATATGAGCAACCCGGAAATTGGACCCCCACGGTCTTTACCACAATCACCCCAAGATCAAATGCTAGCTTCGAGTTTCTCAATTAGACCCACAACGAGCAATGATGAAGATGTGCTTTCGTATGTGACCAGCTCTGATGATGATTATGATGATGACGATGACAACGATGGAATAAATGATGATAATGAAAACGGAAATGATAATTATGGCATGGGGGGTCCCTTCCATTTTGGAACAGAGTGGATAAGACAAAGTTGGCTTGCAGCAGGTTGGAACAGATTGGTTTCTCAACGTCGAGGAAATCAACAATTGACATCTGATGAAGAAAGTGCTGTTGGTTCATCTGTATAGAAGTAGAGAGTTGTGTGGCTACTTCTACCAACCTTGTTTTCTTGTCTTCCTTAGCTGTTTCCTCATCTCCTTCATCGTCTTTGGTCTGACTGTATATGCATAAGGGGTTGTTTTACTACTCTGTTCAGTTGTGGGTTCTTCCCTCTTTTTTCTCATGATCTTTTTTTTTTTGCTTTTGTCTGATTTTTATTTATCTTTTTTTTGTCCTTTTGGCCTCCTATCTATGAATAAATGTGTGTATGAGTTTCTTGTGTGTCTTAACATTATTCCTAATGCGTTTTTTTTTTAACCCTTCCTGTGATGACTTTCTCTTATTTTTATTTTTTGAGAAAAGCTAGTGAATATAAAGGTATATAATAGTACACTTTTCGACTAGATCTGTTTCTACATGTCTTTAGCTAAAGGCACTAGTTTTATTTGTTTTATGATCTTTGGAATGAATTGAAACAGTACAAGCAATTTTGTTCAAGTCTGGTTTGTTTTATTAAGTAATGACCATTGTAACAAAAATCGAGTTTCACAGAGTACATGAGGGGTTCTTCATGATTCCCAATCAAGACCTGAAATGAGATGTGATAGCGTTGGAAAAGAGAAATGAGAAATGAAAAAGTGTTTAGTCGTCTAAGATATCGCTTCTTCTTCAACGTAGTAAGTCTCGTCTATTTTAAATAATCTTTCCATCCTGATTCTCTCCGGGAAGCCGTTTTGTCATCCTTGATCTTTGAGATGTGAGTCTCCGCATTGTCCAATCTTTGTCATTTGATTATACGTTTGCACGATAGCGCAAGATGCGGTTCCTGATCCCGTTCGATATTTTCTTCTGGGAGACACTCCACTTCCTTTGGGCCAGTCAAATCCAATTCGGTAGATCTATCAATTGTTCTTGCCATGAGACCCGCGACCAATCCAATAACATTATCATCATATATCTCAGTCTATCAGATCCAACAAATCCTATTCGATAAAGGGGGAAAATATACATGACAAAAACACCACTGGAAAACTAAAATTAGAGACTAGAAAAACGACCATAAAACAACTATTACAATACACAGTACCGATGAAACCAAAACTGTACCACGGCACATTTACTATCTTCTAGCGATTGTTTCGTACCAGTTTAATAGAAACTCTTGAACTTGCTAGTCTAGTCTGAGCCCAGTACAAAAACATATCAAAAAAAAAAAGCAACTTTTGTTTTTCGCTTCTTGAGACCAACACAGTATTAGTGGTTACGGACACACTAAAACAGTAGCCAACCCATCAAAAATGAAATCAACGCAATTACCGCAGTGAGCTGAACAGACACTCCTTTAGGCAGAGAAGAAGACCGGAAGGGAGCACCAACATCTAGGGCAATCACCTGGGACCGTGACACGGCAAACCCCCTTCTTCCTACTTCTTGTATGGAAGCACCTCCTGAATGAGGCGCGATATCTGGTTCTCCAACGGGCTTTCCCACCAGCCCAGAAACAACTGCAGAGCCAGATCCAGATCTACCAGGATTCTCCTCCCTAGATTTGCGTGCTGCATTCACATCGACATTCTTTGCAGCGAGAGAGACATGCGATGAGGTTCTACGGGCTGGGATGCCTTTCTCAACAGGTTCTGACTTGTGAGATGAAAATGACGGATCTGATTGTGGTTTTGGTCCTGATGCCTCGTGCTGCGTCTTTGCATTCAAAGTTGGAATGTCTGCGGCTTTAGACTCTGAATCCGAACCCTGGCTTGTCTTATCCACGGCGGCTTCCTCATCTCTACCAGGAGCGCGCGAATTACGCACGGGAGAGACAAAGCTGGCATCGGACTGGGTCTGTGTGTTGTTCACGGAGGTATTCAGGAACAGCGTTTGGTCCTGTGTCTGTGCCTGTTTTGTCGGAGGTGGTGGTGCTGGTGCTACCGGTGGTGCCTGTGCTGGCACCAGCTCTATCCCAGCCCCATCTGCCCTTGTAGACTCTTGTTCTGGAGACTCAGGCTTAGAATAGTTTGCAATTCTGTAACTCACGCGTACTTTTGTGTTTCGAATATCGCTTTTCGACGCTGATCCTTCGATAATTCTCCAAGCCGATGCAACATCATCCAATATTTGGTCCTCCTTAATAGGAATCGAAACAATCAAGAACTTATCGCGGCTTTTAAAAGTTGGCTCAGGCTCTTTCTCCAAGCCTTGTAAAATGACTACAATATCAATCTGTTCTCCGGGTCGGATAAAAGCGGAATTCGGACGAACACAGTACCTTTAATGGAAATGGTTGTTCTGTTAGCGCTATTTTACTTGCTTGTCTTTGAGCCTTTTAGTTTCATACGTTTTCGGAGCATTGGTCTTCACCTTGAAGGCAACCACAGAATCGCTTTTATTTCGAACAGAAAGGTTTTTGGTTGCAGGCCGAGTGAAAGGAGCTTAGCACAGATTGATAATGTTAATAATAATACTTTTTCAGAGCGAGGCATATAAAATAGCCAAGAAACGTAGATTTAAATATTCCAATGACGCATTCTATTCATTTGCCAATTGAAACAAGCTCTTGGTACATACACGAAAACTCCAACACGGAGGGTGAAATTTCCATTTGGAAGAGAGCTGTAACCTGCTTGGAGATGGGAAAGCCAGTTTGGAAAGGACATCAAATCGCTCTCGCTGATCCGATCGCTATACATCTGATTTCTATCACGTGTACATTTTTCAACCAAGAAACTTTAAAAAGTGATTTGCAGCTACTTAAATGAATGAAAGTATCTAATCAACCTAGTTATCTTACCAGTCGTCACCTCTGGACAAAACCTCTTTGACAGTGGGGCGCAAGATAAGGGTGTGCTCAAACTGGGCAGTATATGAACCCTTGGTGTCGACCAATGGAGGATAGTCTTGCACAACGCCAGCTTTGACCAGATTGTTCAAAGCCAACAAGTACTTCTCCTCGCCCAATCTGTCCAAATATCTACGGCAGAAGGGCAAAGTACCAAAGTGCTTGTCAATGCTGGCAAGAAGAGATTTGGCTCTTTGCAATCTCAAGGGAACATGGCCAATATCCACGTTCTTGGAATAGTGGGAACACTCTCCGTAGTTATGGATAAGGCCGGAACCAGTGGAACCAAAGGTCTCAATGGCAAAGCATTCCCCTTCTTCCATCTTTGTTTGGTCCCCGTTCTTGACGATCGGCACAGATTTACCGCCGTGGATCTGGTAATGACCAATGTTATGACCGCAAAGGTTTCTAATTGGCTTAACTTGATGGGTCTTGCCATCGAGTTCAATTTCATAACTTTCCATGACCTCTTGAATGGCTTCTCCAATATCCGTAAGTCTGACATCAATGCCGGCCTCTTTAATGCCTGTGTTTGTGGCATCTTTCACAGCGGTCAAGAGGTTATCATACTTGGGGTCAAATGCAACGGTGAAAGCACTGTCAATGATTCTTCCGTTAATGTGGACACCAATATCAACTTTCATGACATCCTCGTATTGCAAAACAGTTTTATCTCCGGCATTTGGTGTATAGTGAGCCGCAACATGGTTAAGCGACAACCCGGTTGGGAAGCCCACGCCTCCTTCCAAGCCATCTGCCGCAGCATAGGTTCTGGTGGAGTTTTCAATGGCCTCTGCAATCTCAGTGGTGCTCAGACCAGGCTTGATGTAGTTCTTAGCAAACTTGCGAACACGTCTATGAATCTCAGCACCTTTTCTAAGGTCATTGTAAACGGTATCATTGAGGCGATCCAAATGTCTTTTCTCCTCGCTGGTCGTACGATAGGTATTCTCGTCTTTGTATTCACAAATATCTCCTTCAGGATAGACATTGGAAGGGTAATATTGCGAAATTGGACATTTAGCAGGCTGAGTAGGATCACTCTTACTCTTGCTCTTGGACTTCTTCTTCTTTTTTTTCTTTTTCTTTTTTGTGGCCTCCTCCTCTCCTGAGACGTGGGCATCGCCGGTATCTACTTCCTCTTTCTCATGAACAACCTCTTCTGGGGTTTTCGACTCCTTCTTGTCTGTGACACTCAGTTGGTCAACCCCTTTCAAGACCTCCTCAATATGTGGAGCCATTGTTAAGAGTTGTGAGCTGAAAAAGAAAGAGCAATAGAAAGAGAAAGAAAGGGAAAAGTTTGGACTGGAGGAGGCAAAAAGGCTAGCGGGTTGGTGACTCAGCGCTGACGTCAGCCGGCAAATTTCACAAATTTTGGGTATCCATACGATACGAGAACAAATATCAAAAACTCCTCGCTTGGCCAGGAGGATAAGTTTTATGAATCTGGTGGAAGACAGACCTAATGCGTAGAATAACTGCAAAGAGTTGGATGCCCAGGCGGTATTCTGATGCGTTCGTAAGAATAGAATGCTGCTCGTGGCCGTCCTCTATGTGATGACTTCCTCCTCCTCCCTTGTCCTGATTCAAACACGAGACACAAACATGTCGCTGGGGAGACATATCCGAGGTGTTTTATCCTGGCAAAACGGAACGAATTTGTCTAGATCGTGAGCCAAGTCCTGTCCTCTCTAGCACGGCCTGTGGAGCTGTCGCGATCCCCCTGTGACCACCCCTTTAGCACAGACCTTAGCCCAAAGAGCAGAACTGTTGCAAAGTGCTTGTCTATTGCCTGACAGAGACGGCTGGAGCAGATGGACCTTGTCTGCCGCTTGACCCTCAGAATCAGAGCCAATGCAAATTGGGCCCCTTCAATCCGAAAGGAATGGGATTTTCCTCCTTTCTGCCTTGCCCCATCCCATCTCCAGGCACCAAAAGCCCAAGAACAAGTCCGACTTTTACCGTCTTGTTTCCTTCTTCTTTCTTAAAAGTTGCCTTCTTGTTTCCTTGTAGATGAGTCTCTGTTCACATTTCCTCAAATCGCCTCCCAAAGTACCCTCCCAGTTCCAGCCGATCTACAAAGATGATAGTACCATGTCCTTTGATACCCCAGATTCACCTTGGGGGATAGACATTTGTCTTACTTGTTACAATTCGTTTTCAAGTAACCCCCAAATGAACCATACTGAGTTTCACCACGACCTAACTGATCATTCAATATTCATTAACTTGAAGAGAGTACGCAAATCTCCTCCAAAACTGCAGTTCCAGCGTTTAGATCCATACAAGGATTTCTACAGCCAGTTCCAACAAATAAACTCAAAACTGAAAACGGACCCTGAATCCGAAGAAGATTGTACTTCCACCATCGTCACTTTTAAATGTCTCCAGTGCAAAATCGAACTCAACAAATCCATCCCACCGTTACCCCAGATTTCTACAGCTATCCAAAATGCAACGTCATTCTTCCGCAAGAACGAAATTAAGGCATGGGAGCAAGAAATTAAGCCAAGTAAATATGTCTCCAGTCTGGTTCAATACGGGCAAAAAGATCTTTCTGACCCAAACACACACCGTTGTTTCGAATGTGGTGCAAACAGGAACGTGTGGCTTTGCCTTTCCTGTGGCGTTATTGGATGTGGAACTGAGCAGTTGGGCGGCGAGTATGGTGGCCTGGGCCATGCTTTTTTACACTTTGAGATAACTGGACATCCTTTAGGGGTAAAACTCGGCAGTCTGTGTAAGTCATCGAGACCAGATGTGTATGGTTACTCTGAGGAAGATGAGGTAGCCGATCCCAAGTTAGAGCAGCATCTACGTCATTGGCATATCGACATTAACAAAATGCGCAAGACTGAAAAGTCTTTGACGGAGATGAACATTGAGCAAAACATGGCATGCCAGTTTAACATGTCTGGTGATGATGGTAGCGAGTTTGAGCCGGTATTTGGCAAAGGTCTTACCGGCCTTAGAAATATGGGAAACACTTGCTATATGGCTGCTGTTTTCCAGTGCCTATTCTCTCTCAAGCCTTTTATTCAGAGATACTATAAACCGGGCCAACAAGATTGGATGATAAGCGCAGATCCAGCAAATGATTTGGAGGTTCAACTACGGAAAATGGCAGATGGCTTGCTGTCTGGAAGATACTCTAACCCATGGCCATATTCCAAAAAGATCGCAAAAACAGGGAAACATCATCAGCGAGGAATTGAACCTGCAATGGTAAAAGCCATTATTGGAAGAGGTAATGAAGAGTTTGCTTCCATACAGCAGCAAGATGCGTTTGAGTTTCTGATATATCTGACCCATTGCATAGATGAATCTGTTGCAAAGAACCCCTATCCTAAAACATTGAGATCAATTGCGGAACCTTCTAGTTTTGGCGCAAAGCAAAGCCATGAAATTTCTCCCAGTTGTGCTTTTCGATTCATGGCTGAACAAAGATTACAGTGTCTTGGATGTAGAAAAGTCAGCTACACACATGTAGCCGCTGACAATGTATCTGTTGACATTCCCGCAGATCTATTGAAAAAGGGTAATCCAGGAAACAGTGATCCAGAAGATAAAGATGTCTACGCCTCTGTTGAGTTTAGCAAAGTGCTTGACATTTATACTCAAGAAGAGCCTATAGAGTACAAGTGCAAATGTTGTGGAGGAATCCGACGTGCGGTTAAAAGCACCAAGTTTTCAACATTTCCAGACGTGTTTGTTATCAATGCTAGGAGATTTAAACTTGGTAATGGTTGGACTCCTGCAAAGTTGGAGATACCAGTAAAAGCGCCCATTAACGGATATATTTTCCTCGATAAATACAAAGCAAGAGGAATACAACCTGGGGAAGAACTATTGCCCGATGACGACGATGAAAAGGAGAAAGAAGAGGAAAAAGAGAACATCAGTAAGGTCAAGCCGTTCACGCCTAATGAGGAGGCTACAATGCTATTGAAAAGTCTGGGATTTAGACCTGACCGAATAGTAAAAGGACTTTATTACAATCAGAACGACGCGGAGGCGGCAATGTATTGGATGCTCAAGCATGCCAATGATCAAAACATTGATGAACCGTTGAGGCTTGATTTTCAACCAAAACCAACCCCATCCAATAGGAAGCAAAGGAAAAAAACTCCAAGTAGGCGAAGAAACAGCGCTTCTGTTGAACAGGTTGAAATGCTCGTGGAGATGGGGTTTTCTGAACCCAAAGCCCTCAAAGCTTTACGAGTTTGTAATGGAGATGCTGAATCATCGATCGATTGGCTTTTCAACAATCCTTCTGATCCAGGGGATGAGGAAGAGGAGCATTACGAAACCAACGATTTATTTGATACCCAAATGCCAGTTGGATCGCCGATATCTAGTTATACTTCCTCCGACTCAAGTTTTGGTGCCATGAATACCAGCCGTACGGGATCCTGCTCAAGCATCAAATCGAACGCTGCGGACGAAGACAAGACAAAAACATATGGAAATCCAAGTTTACCTGCGAGGTACGAATTGGTGTCTGCTATATCGCATAACGGGCCTTCAGTTCACACTGGTCATTACGTTGCATGCATTAAAAAGCAAAACGAATGGATTTTGTTTAACGATGAGATGGTTGTGAAGCCGAATAGAGAAACCGTAACGGAAATAGTTGAAAATGGGTACATTTATTTTTTTAACCGTGTTTTTTGAAGGCATAAAAGCAAGGGAATTACAATGATTATGATGATGATGATGACGAACACAGAAAGCAAGCTTTTGATTGATTTTATATTAACATTTTTTTCCTTTATTTCTTTTCCCCCTAATTTGATCTTGGGTAGCACATACATAGACGTCGTATACATCATTTTGGTGGTTGAGATTTTTATAGTCAAGTTTCATTAGTGGAAAGCAAAAAGAATTTAAACTGACTTCTATTTCTATTTTTATTTTTATTTTTATTTTTACTTTAATTATCGTTCTTTGTTTGTTTCTTGTAATTGCTTGACGGACCTTAAGCTTTATCAATTAGAAAGATAAGCCATGAAAGGCACAGTCAACTTAGTGCTTGCGTCATATTACCGTGATATGGATAATTCAAACCTTTATAGGCGTTGACATTATGCAATTCAATGGTTACAACAAAACCTTACAAACCTAGATCATGCTCTCGAGAAATGGTTGATGTCTATATTGTAATAAAGGGAGGGATCAAAAATCACAACTCTTTCGAGTTAATCTTTATTAGTCTCCCTTGTCCGTTGTTGGAATCATTTGTCGAAACAAGAGCCACCCTCCAGCGAAACTAAATAAATTAGTCTTTCGTGTTTAGTATTGAATGCATAAGCTAGATCCTCCTTTTACAGTATTAAGGCTGGTGGATAAACTAGAAATTCTGAAATTCTTCACATCATTCTTTTAGTATCGCATTAAATTATTGTAACAATACCACGATTTTCAACATACCGGAGGACTTATTATCATGCTGTCGTCTGCTTGATTGCATTCCAGACCAGAATTGGCAGCAAGACCAAGCACAAGCAGCAGAAGTCGTTTGCATCGAGAGGTTTATCTCGTCGGCCTGGGCCATTGGTTATCCCTTTTCTGCCTTTTCTCTCTCTCCTTGCTTTGGGAAACTTTGAGAGCCGTGGTGGGTCTGCACTAGTCCCGATTAGTGGACCCTATCTCTCTATGAAGTACGCCTTCCTTGGCAGTATTTTGCACTCTTCCTTCCCTTCCTTTTTTCCTCTTCTTTTCTCCCTTTTCTTCTACAATGTCCCAACGCTCCTTTTCTTAGTTCTCTTTTTCTTGTATCTAGGTTACTACTCAAAGGTCTCTGCCCGTCTAATCTGTGTTTCGGTTTCCACTCCTTAATTTTGCTTTGCGCCCAGCTGTCCCAACATGAAACAACAACATTTACTATCGGCTGTTGCCTTTCTTTCGCTCGTTTCAATGGCCCTTTTAATCGTCGCCACAATCTCGGCCCCAGTCGTCTCCTCGATCACGTTGGCTTCAGCCTCTGGCCACGATTTTGGTGTGTTCGGTTACTGTACTTCTAAAGCGTGTTCTAAAGTTAGCGCCGTATACAGCGCGGCAGACGTGGGCTCTTCAAAGACCAAATGGAAACTATCGCACTCGGTGAGATCAGGAGTCGCCAAGATCCTCATCGTCCATCCAGTCGCAGCAGGATTATCTCTTTTGATAGTAGTGGGCTCTATTGGCACGATATTCATCGACAGAGACAATAATACCCTCCACTCGAGAAGAACCCCCTTGTCAGTGTTGCTTATTGCTAGTTTGGTTTCAACCTTATTATCGATCCTAGCCTTTGTGACGGATGTGCTGCTTTTTTTACCCCATTTAACCTGGGGGACTTGGATTGTGCTGGGAGCAATGATTGCAGACATAATCGATTTAGCACTGTTGGCAGTATCTAGAGTTTTGGCCTCCAAGGAAGAGGACGAAGACGCAGATATTAGCTTATTGGATTATGGGCTGCCAGACCAAAACAAGGGTTTCAATCTATCAAACTCGGAGTTTAAAGGCCCAGCTGTTGCATCGCAGAGAGTTGGCAGCCCTCCTTCACTAATAAACAACTTGGATAAACAGTCCACAAGCGCCAGTGGTAATACTCAAAAAACAGCAGTCGATGACGCCAGCAGTACCGAGGACAACAATCTAACCACTAACTACAATGTGAGGGCGGCTACAGGCACTCCAAATCTGAGACAAGATATGCTGGCACCTAACTTTGGCCCCGATCCCAGACCAAGGAAAGCGTCTCCGAATCCGTATGGCAATAATAGGCACCAGCAAGACCAGTATCGTCCAATGGTCCAGGGCAACCGGGGACAGATGGCTCCTCTTCCTCCTCATCAGTTTGGCGGCTTCCCACCAGCACAGAGACCATATCCGGGACCACCACCACCGGCAGCTTTTCATGATCAAAGATCTAGACCGATGCCACCTGGAGCGCGTCCTGCTGGGGCGTATGGTCCAAATAATCCTCTGCCACGGTTGAATAAAGACTCGCTAGATCCACGACCTCACCAACCACAATATCAGCCTATTGATGGACCCAGAAGGTATAACGCGTATCTCGAGCAGAAGCAAAGACTTCAAAATCAACAAATGGGACAACAATTTAGACAACCGCCTCCTCCGGTAGTTAATGCTACAACAGGGACGTTGCCCAACAGTGTTTTGAACGAAAAGTATGCTAATAATGTTCGACCTGGTCCTCAACCTTTCCCACCTAGTGGCATGCCTCCAAGGACAAGCCCTTTACCAAGAGATTATGACAGAAACCAACAACCAAGACAACAGTTTGACCAAGAACAGCCAGTTCCCCAGCAGGGTTCTAACTCTAACTTGCAATTGCCTTTAACAGACAGGTATCAGAGGACGCCATCTCCACAATCCATACCTTCAAGAACTCTTATTGAAAGAAGCAACAACGTAGAAGATAATGAGCCCCTGAAACCTCAACTACAGCAGCTGGCGGATGAAGTCTTGGAAGAACCTATTAATACTAATGCTCCCGTTGAACAAGACAGGAGAGATCCTCCTGCGCAGAATTGGTCCCCAATGTCTCCATTAGACAATTTTGTTCAACAGCAGCAGATTTACAACCCAGTTCCAGAACGAAGGTCTTCTTCTCAACAAAACCTGGTGACCACGCAAAATCCCATGGATCAAAATTCGCAAAGAGCTCCCTCGAATCCTCGTCCAACATCGAACATGAACTCAACATTTACAGACTCCGATTCAAGCTATGAGTCTGGGCCAAATAGTTACTATAACAATAGCCGACCAGTTTCAAACACGTCACAGAGGCGATATCAGCAGTATCAGCAGTATCAGCACCAACAGCACCAACAGCGATTGCATTTACCCACGTTCCCACCACCAAGAGAACGGGAGAGACCAGTTGTTGATGCCGAGACCGCTATTCTAGCTAGCAATCCAGATTTTGCGATCCCTGGACTTGCTTCCAATCGTAATAAGAGACGTTCAGCGTATTAGAGAATGCGTGCCAAGTTCTCTTCTAATTTTTATTTTACCTATGTATTGTATCTCTGGAATGTCTTCCTTTTTTTTTTATTGACTTTTTAATCTTGCTTTTGGTTTATTGTCATTATGAATTTCCATGTTTATGAGCACTTTGCATCATTTATTTGTCCGTTTTTGTTTCCATATCCATTTCAATCAGTCTAGAAATATATATACGCCACAGCTTTAAATTATGAATCTAGATGCATTGAAAAATCAAGTCAAAAGGTTAACATGGTGAGTAACGACTGTTTCTCTTCCACTCTTCCATCTTGCTAAACATGGGTCTGGGCATTAAGTTGATGGAGTACGAAAACGCTTGCATAGTGCTGAGCCATGTAGTAATGATAATGATGAAGATGGGAAATAATTATAAAGAGAAACATTCCAACAGACAAAAAGACAAGAGGATAAAGGAAATATACCATACAAACAAACATGAGACCATTTTCATGGAACTAATCAGAATCCGGGTCATCAAGCGGATCCGGCGTGTCATACTCAATTTCGATATCTGGTACGTCGTCATCGTAGTCAAACTTCCCAGCCTCAGGATCACCGGCAATTGGATCAGGTGTATCGTACTCGACCTCGATAGCTTCTGTTTCGTCATCGTCATAATCACCACCAATAATTTTACCAGTATCTGCATCTGTGGTTGAAGGAGGCTTTGGTGAAGTAGGGGAAGGAGCAGCAGGATTAGGAGGAACTGGGGAAGGAGAAGCTGGAGGAGGAATCGGGGACGGTGATGTTTCATTATGGCTCCGTTTTGGTTTCATTATGAGGATCAAAAACAGCCCTACTACGATCAGAGTAAGCAGAAGGATAATCTTACACTTTGTGCCTCGCTTTTGATATCCCTCTGCTTTGACCAGTTCTTTATCTGCCTGTTTCACATCCCTTACAACATTCTCCAAATTGTAATCGATCCGATCAAGAATTGTTCCTTGATCAATAACCATTGTTTGAAGGTTTTTAAAGATTGATGAGACTTCCAGTATACCCGTTGCAATCTTGTTAATCTCTTGTTCTCGTTCTAAAAGATGTACATTGTTGTTGACCTGCTGTTGCTGTTGCTGCTCCTCTATCAGATGTTGCGATTGCAATTGCGATTCTGCAATTGCCGTCTTGGAATAGGTGTCTAAATAATCATCACCTTGGGCTATTGTGGCAGGGGCATAGGTTGTCGTGAGGTCGATATCGTCATCTTTGCGGAGTGCTAAAAAATCAGAAAGAGGTTAGCTTTTAACGCCATGCCAAAGAGAGACAGCATTTGCTTACACTTTAGGTAATTGGATTGCATTTTTCTAAAGCGGGTGGATTCCTCCTGGACTTTGCCAGCGAGAGATATCTTCATATTCCAGCACATTTGTTGTTCCGCATCTTTTGCACTCTTTTGCATTCTGTCAATGCGTCCGATCAGGTCCTGACATTCATGAAACAGTGTTGTTATTTGGTATGTCAGTTGCTCGATTTGCTTTTCGTCACTACTCGTGTCGTTAAACCCAGGAAGTAGGTTTCTGCGATGGAGCAAGTCCAATTCCGAAATTTTACTGGAAATCGTCTTCAGGATATCCTCAACCTGGTAAGAAATGTCTAACCACGACGGAGGCAACGTCGACAACTCGATCCCACTCTCACCACCTTCCTCATTGATTATCAACCCTTGTTCTTCTTCAGCTAGCTTATCAAACCGGCTTGTCCCCGCGCCATCCCAACTTCGAGATCCGCCTGCTCTTAACGTTTCTCCCGAGTATAATGATGATGCACCCGTAGTAGCACCGAGTCCATGGTGATGGGGATACGAACGACGATAGGAAATAAACAGATTCGTCCTGTCTCGAAACATTATAAGCCAAACTGTTCAAATTCAGAATGCCAAAATGTCACCCAGAGAGGAGTGGCTTCAGTTACCTGCCACCATTGACACACCCATACACCCAACAAGCTACTTTGATATTTGGCACAAAGTGGAAGAATCGGAAAACAAGTTTATACTTTAAAAAGATGGAAAAACGGACATCAATTCTCTAGCGGCAGGCTCTAAATGGATCCTGATGGTAATGTTGCAAACCACCACACTAATTTATACTCCCCAGCAATTGATAACTTGTAATTTATCTCCCTTGGTGTTCTGCAATTGCACAGCAAGCCTGTAGAAAATTTATCAATGCCTCAAGATGAAGCTTCCATGTGTTCCTTCACATTTATATAGCATGTTTTTAGACGAAAGATTCAAAAATTGTCTCCAATTGATGTTCAAAATGTGCCTTGTTTTCCCCACAGTATCCGGGTAACATATCCAACAACTATGTAACAACAGCATAACCCACACTGTGTCTGTGTCAGATATGCCGGGTGGATGGGAGAGGGCAGTTTCCCCAATAAGTGAAGTGCTAAATGGTACGAACTGAACCTCGACAGTCCAAGTAATCAAAAAAGAGGACAAGAACCATGGGCTCATTATCTTCTAAAGAGCAAGCTTCAACAAGGGTTTTCACCCCTAGTTCACCTGTTGAGTTTTCTCCTTTACTTTTAAGTCAGCTGAACAGCTCGCTTGAGGTAAGTTTTATGGTCCCTCTCATTTGTGATAAACCCCGAACAACGGTTTGAAACGATCATTTCATTTTCATTTCTCGAGTAGTTTCTGTTCTAATACTTGTTTGTTTAGTCGGATTATACTAGATCTCAGCATACCGAGCAATACTTGCAAGAGCAACTAAATTCAAAGTTGGCCAAATTAGAGGAAGAAGCCCTGGTATCTATAAACGAGCAACTACAAAAAGCGTCTCCACCATCGGACGAAAATGCCAGTAAAGGTGTGACATCTTCTGCAGAACTACTGGCCAAAGTTTCCGAGTTGAAGGCGAAATTGGAGGCTCGACCAAAGCCTACACCTCTAACAGAGGAAATCAAGGGTTCAAGACAAGAACTGATACAATGTTTGATTTCAAATGATAAAAAGCCTTTGAACTGTTGGGAAGAGTTTGAAAATTTCAAAAAAGCAGTGAATCAGTAGTTTTATAAAGGTGGCTAAACATAGAAGATGCTTCTTTTTTTCCACACACATCGTAGATATATCTAAATATTTCCGAATTCAAAAAAAGAAAGAAAAAATAAGATAAAACTCTTCAAATCTTTTTTTTTAAAACTTGACACTACGGTAAAGCAATATAAGCGCAGAATCAAATTCTCCACCTCCAGCCAGAGTCTCAATCTTTTCTCTATCAACCTCGATAACCCGATCATCGTCAAATCTCCACCATTTTTCTTTATCCGTTCCAACGTTTTCATCTTTATCGTTCTTTACAAATGCTTGGTAATGACCCGAGTCCGCACTTGCACCACGGTGGGTCACAATAGAAAACAACTCATAAAGAGGACTGGGGTTCGCACCGGTATCGGCCTTCACTTCGGGATTTATTGCTGCATCAATCTTTGCACGAAGTTCTTGCTTCTTGGATTCCGAGATTGAATCAGGCTTGTCACCATCCTTTTTATCATTTCCAGAATCTTGACGCTTTGCTCTTTTTGCCGCTCTTACAATCTCAAGTTTCTCTTTATTTGCCTCTCGGATTGCTTCTCTAGCAGGAATAATCTTGTTTTTCAACTCCGTTGTACAAAACTCGGTGACATCCAGTTCAAATGGGAAAGCCACCTTGCGCATAATTTTGCTCTTCTTCTGTACATCTTGTTTCCAAAAGAATCGAACATAATGGATGGTAAGATATTGCGGTAGTCTCTCCAATTTTCTAGAAACAGAGTACTGTACATTTCTACCCAATGTTTCATTATTTTTTTCCAATTCCTCGGTTAACCCTAGAAGAAGTCCATCTCTGATGAAATTGGTGTCTCTTGAAATGTGCACATCGAGTTTTAGAGCTTCTTCATGTCCCACAACGGGTTCTTCATCAGGTAGCTCAATACACTTTGTAGTGTTTTCGAGTTTGACTCCAAAATATTTGTCAATAAACGACTCATCAACCCCATTTTCACTTTTTTCTTTTAAGGTGCTTTTAAGTGTATACAAAAGTAGAGAATAGGCCTCTTCAGCATCTTGCTGTCTATATTGGCCATCACGAGAACGTTCTGCGAATTGAGGATGGGATTCTCTCAAAGAGCTCAAAAACGACAATGGGTAAAAAGCCTTTGATGATAGATTCATATTTTTGTAAAGAGATCCGAGACGTGCGGTAAGATCGGAGCTTGCACCCTTGTACTGTTCAAGTTTTTGAATCAGTTCCGGGACAACACGTAGTGCTTGAAGACTGGCATTCATATAACAGGTGTTTCCCAAATTGTTAAGACCAGAAGGAACGTTACTCTAAATATTTCCAAATTAGTATTGCCCTTCTTTGGTTATGCTTCAAAGATTTGTAAAACTTACGACCCGGGCCAATTGGGAATCCGACATGTCTTCGACAAAGAGAGTTTTTTTAACTGGAGCTTTTGGTAAGGCCTCTGCACTTCCGAGCATCATGATCATTTGATTAGGTTTTAAGCCCAATGTCTTCATATCTGTATCATCTTTGATTTGACCGCCCTGTAGGAATTACGAAAATTGGTTAGTATCAGATCTAGATCTGGATCCAAATCCAGTTTTAAAAACAAGTGGGAAAAAAAAAGTGAAAGCACAAACTGGCTGCGCGAATCACCGGGAAACACTCACTTTCACCAAAAGTTTTTGTCTATCTGGAGGAACACCAGTAAGTGAATAAAGCTGGCATTTGAAAACTTCACCAGGTTGTTCAAGATCTATCTCAACATTGTATGTGGAGCCCGCATGTTTAACCACGACTGAAAATGAGTGTTAGCTAAGCAATTCCAAAAATAAATAAATGGGAAAGCCAAAAGAAGAATCTAAATGGGCCGATCCATTTCTTTTAACATGCCTGCCAATTCACTCATCCCTATTTTATCCCACTGTTACACAAAAAAGGTTGTAAAATACATCTTTTTGAAATTGGGGGGCGTACTGACATAGAGCTGGTGAACATCTGAGAACGGAGGAAAACCAGGAACGAAGAGACACATCTCATTGTTAAAGGTCCATCATCATCACAATAAAGCCTTCTCCACAAATGATCCATCTCTTTTTCATGCTGCCATTCATCCAGAAACTTGCTAATCTTCTCCCTCCACTCTTTAATATAATGCGTATTAATGGCTGTTGTGTACTCCCAATAGCATGGATACCATCTCCCAATCCACAAATTCCTACTATTCTTCCCTAGGCGTCAAAGTGTATAGCGTATCCGGGTAACGCTGATTGATGGGAGCTGGAAATCAAGGTTTTGTGTGTAAAAAAATCAATCTATTTCTATTTCTTTGTTAAGATTCATTAGCTATTAATGTACATCTATCTCTTTAAACCTCTAAATATCTTGAGTTTTGTTGATACATGCAATTCTTTTTTTAGTTTAATCTAGAGCTTGAAGTACCAAAGTATGAGTTCCCACATGTTTGGAAAGCAGAGTATGTTCTTTATCACAAAACAGAGCATTTTTACCATATTTTGCAATTGATTTCTCCACAATTTGATTACACGCTTGTTCAACTTCATTGCGTTTTGATTCTGGTAAAGACGCGATATAACTCATTGTTTTCCAATAACTAAAGATTGAATCTCTAGGGAAAGGTACGGATTTGAAACCAAAGTTTTCACCAATTGGTTTAAACCAGGGTTGAACTTTAGAGTCAAGAGCATCTCTCCAAGCTGGTTTCCGATATTGGGGCACATCACCATCGAAAGATGTTCTGAGCGCATAGAGTTCATCCCATATGTTCCCAATGCCTATGATTTGTCTACCCAATTCATAAGGTTGTGCTTTCGGATCGATTTGTGCGTCTTGCAATTTTTGAAGCGCTTGGGATCCAACAAGCTGCGAGTCTTTGTCAAATACGTACTGGACAGGGATTGAGGCATGGGATAGGATCTGAGCCTCTGAGGGATAATCATAATTCCAAATCATGCCCACTTTGCCCCCCGGTTTCAAAACCCGTTTGATCTCTTCGAGAGATTCACGATTGGCAAACCAGTGGAAGGCCTGTGCGATGATGACCACGTCCACAGAGCTGTTTGCAACGGGCATGTTGAAACTGGACCCTTGACGGGCGTCTATATCGGGGAAGTTTTCACGAAAGGACTCGAGCATGCCATCGGAGGGCTCAACTGCAATCAGATTGTGCAATCCCTTGGTACTGCCCCATCCACAGGAGTAAATGCTTCTGGTAAACTTTCCCGTGCCGACCGCCAGTTCCAGGATGACTTTATCTGTGTCGTACGACCAGTTGGGTGTAGTATCCGAAGGTGATGAAGGTAGTGGAGAATCCGGAGACAGCCCCTTGATGAGCCCCAGTTGGTGCAGAAACAGCTGGGTCAGTCTGCCTGTGAAGGTGGGCCGCAGCTGCTCGTACAACGTGTGGTTGTTATTGTAGGCCTTGATGGGGATCTCGTTGACGCCAGTATGGAGAGACATGACGACGGCGAGGACTGTGAAGTAGAGAAGGAGAAGGAGAAAGAGCACAGCGCTTGATTTCGATCCGAGCCCGAGCCCGAGCCCGAGCCGTGCACTGGATTCGGATTCGGATTCGGATTCGTACCGGATTCGGAAACCGGAACACAGACACCGGACGGCGGGATCCTATTCTTAGATTTCCGGCGCATCTGGCAGCGTCGCGCGTCGCCAATTTTGCGCTCTCCAGCCCCAAGCCTTTACTTTTCTCTTCGTCTTCGTCTTCCTCCTCTGTTCGTGTTTATATGGCAGTGCACCGTGGACCATAGCCCAGTGGATTTATCTTGTTCAGGTTCTCACCTCCTTCTTTTTTCTCTCACTCATCGTCTTGGTTTTTCCCATTCTGCATTCCCAGTTGTTGCCTTCCTTGTTTTCTTTTATAGATCCATAGACACACCACCACATTTTATTACGACACATGTCTTCACCTTACTACTCGGTTCTGAATCCACCTGTGGAAACGGCGCACATCAACACCAATACAAACGCGAATACAAATACAAATACAAATACAAATGCTAGTGGTTCTGTTGCCTCTAGTGGTCGCGCCGGCATGACTACACCATCAGCATACTCGATCCCAGATCTCGAGATGAAAAATGAAGATGAACGTGCTCTTTTGAATCAAACTCCAGCTTCACCTCAGCAGCAACTGCTGACTCAACCACATGGCCATACTCAAAGCCAAACTCCGTACCCTAGCACATTCAACTATAGTAATAACGAGGAGGAGGATCAGAGATCTCCTTTCAACACCCAAGCCCAGTCTCAGTCTCAGCCCCAGACGCAACCCAGAGATGAACCATCCTCAGCCACGCCCTCTCCTGCGTTTTTGGCTGGCATATATCCGAGCCCTGCGGGACAGAGTCAGAATCAGAATCAGAATCAGAATCAGAATCCTTATGGGGATACGTATGGTGGTCCTGGTAGACCTGGTCAGTATGGCGATGTCGATGACGATAACCCCTGGGACAGCGGCATGGACAACAGAAACAGCAGCACACGTCTCCAGAACGCACCTTATAACGCTTACACAGGAACCTCGCCTATCGACGAGGACATCAACCGACAACACTATCCCCAAGGGTTTGGCGGTCCCGGGCAAGGGTACGGTCCTGGATACGATCCTCGATACGGTTCACAGCCATATGGCGGCGGTTATGCTGGCAATAATGGCAATGGCAATGGGAACAACAATTCCAGACTGGCGCAGATATGGAAAAAAATCGCGCTATTTACAATTGTCGTGTCACTTATCCAGGGTATCGTGTTTATAGTGGAGCTGATCAAGATGGGCCAATTTACAGGTTCCCCGATTCAAACAAAACCGTCTTTCAACCCCATGATCGGCCCATCGAGCTATCTCCAAATATACATGGGTGCGAGGTTCAAGCCCTGTATGCACTCGATTCCAGATATAACGGAAAATAAGGACTTGACGTTGTCGTTCCCGTGTCCGAACTCGACATCCACAGATACGAATGTGTGTTCTTTAGAACAGTTATGTGGGAATGGCGGGTTTAAAAAAGAAGGTAGACCAGATCAATGGTGGCGGTTCATTGCACCAATTTTTTTACATGCCGGGTTTATCCACATTGGATTTAACCTGTTGTTACAATTGACGATGGGGGCACAAATTGAAAAGACCATTGGGACCGTGAGGTATGCCGTTATTTATATGACTGCTGGTATAGCTGGGTTTGTTCTCGGTGGAAATTTCTCACCAAATGGTATTGCATCCACGGGTTGTTCAGGTTCTCTATTTGGTGTGATTGCACTTGATTTTCTAGATCTTTTGTTTAAATGGCGACGGTATCGTAATCCGATGCGGACGTTGATTTTGTTGATTGTGGAGATTTTAATTTCTTTTGGATTGGGATTACTCCCGGGTCTCGATAACTTTTCACATATCGGTGGGTTCATCATGGGAATACTGCTTGGCATAGCCCTTTTGGACGATCCACTGTTTGTGAAGAAACACGATATAAGACCTGGTAGTTACTATTACTACGGTGGTGGTGGCAGTGGCAATGGCAATGGCAATGGTGTGGAACAAGGGGGGATTGTGCTCGACAACTATGGCGACAAGTATGAAAACGAGCCTCAATCTCAATCTCAATCTCAATCTCATCATCACCATCATCATAACCGAGCGGCAATGGATATGAAAAGCAAGTTCCAATATTTTTTCAAATTACAGTTTCTACAGAACAGAAACAGGCTTTTCTACGTGTGGATCATTGCAAGATTGGCCGGATTAGCGCTTGCCCTGGCGTTTCTCATCACACTCATCAACAACTTTGATCGTAACGGCGGTGGGCATTGCTCTTGGTGCAAGTACTTTAACTGCATTCCCGTAAAAGGATGGTGTGAGATTGGGGACTTCACCACAACCACAACAAATTCAAACTGAGACCACCCTTGGACATTTCAAATAGGATATATCTTTAGCAATTAGAAAATTCGCATTGGCATATATGAACTGCACACACCCATACACCTGTCTCTCCTAAAACCGTGGGTTTCTGGTAATCGGTGCAGAGGTGTTACCCTGCCTTTCCTGCACGCGCACGTTTCCGGAAGGTGGGGGCCCAACCTACTTCCCGATTAGGTGTATACGCAGCTCTTCTGCCAGCCGCGGGTGGATAAATGGAAGCTTTCCAGGACTTTGACGGTTCTGTTTGGCTTGATCCAGGTCGCTTGGGCGCTGTTGGGGCCGCCGGGTTTTGGGTAGCGAGACCAATTCCGATCGGGGAATTGGCCCTGCTGGCCCTGGCGCCGGTCTGAGACTGGATCACGAGTCAGATCCCAGGCCGCAGACAGTGGGGCAGCAGCACGGTTACCCACGGCGCTTAGCGCTGAGATTCGCACCAGGACCGCCAAACCCAGCCCGGAGCAGAAATCAGAGTCCTCAGCAAAGCAGAAACAGCGAAAAAGAGAGGGGCCTCTGCAAAAGCGTCCCCGGTTTCCTTACCCACGCTTGGTGTCCTCAGATATAAATACCCCAGCTGTTTTCCCTTCTCTTCTTTTCCATCTCCAGTATCTTCATCAATTGATCCCATTCCATATCTGATTCTCCACAAATCACCTCTTAACAATGTCTGAAATCCCAAAAACCCAAAAGGCCGTCATCTTCGAGACCAACGGTGGTCCCCTCAAGTACACAGACATCCCGGTGCCTACCCCGGCTGCAGACGAGCTGCTCATCAACGTTAAGTACTCCGGCGTTTGCCATACAGATTTGCACGCTTGGAAGGGAGACTGGCCCCTTGCAACCAAGTTGCCTCTGGTTGGAGGTCATGAAGGTGCGGGTGTTGTTGTCGGAATGGGTGCAAATGTGAAAAACTGGAAGATTGGTGACTTTGCAGGTATCAAATGGCTCAATGGCTCTTGCTTGGGTTGTGAATACTGCCAGACTTCGAACGAGTCCAATTGTCCTGATGCTGTTTTGTCCGGTTACACCCACGATGGCTCTTTCCAACAGTACGCTACTGCAAATGCTGTACATGCTGCCCGAATCCCCAAGAACGTTGACCTTGCCAAGATTTCCCCCATTCTTTGTGCCGGAATTACTGTTTACAAGGCCCTCAAAAATGCCAATCTCAAGGCCGGTGACTGGGTCGCCATCTCTGGTGCCGGAGGCGGTCTCGGATCCCTCGCTGTCCAGTATGGAAAGGCAATGGGATACAGAGTGCTTGCAATTGACGGTGGTGCTGACAAGGGCGAGTTCTGCAAAGGTTTGGGTGCAGAATACTTTGTTGATTTCACAAAGACAAAGGACATTGTGAAGGAGATCATCGATGCAACCAACGGTGGCCCCCACGGCGTCATCAACGTTTCTGTATCTGAGGCCGCTATTAACAGTTCTACCGAATATGTGAGACCCTGCGGCACAGTTGTACTAGTTGGTCTACCTGCTGGAGCCGTTTGCAAGTCTTCGGTTTTCAGCCACGTTGTCAAATCGGTTTCAATCGTGGGTTCCTACGTTGGGAATCGTGCTGATTCTGCAGAGGCAATTGATTTTTTCGCAAGAGGACTCATCGATTGTCCAATCAAGGTCGTGGGACTTTCCGAAATTGCCAGCGTTTATGAACTCATGGAGGCTGGAAAGATCATTGGTAGATACGTTGTAGATACCTCGAAATAAGCCAAAACAAAATGACATATGTTTGATGAAGAAAAAAGATGTTATGACCTTTATATACCTTTTGGGCTACTTCTTAGTTAAGTAAGATAGCATTTTAACGATGGTTATTATTAAGAACCCCCCCATATTTTCTAGATAACGCATTATCAGGATAGGATAGGAACACCAAACTCCGTTTTCCCCACGATATCCATCACAGTTTTAGAATGGCATTTAGCACTGTCTTTATCAGGTCTGTGTTGAAAGCCCGAGGTGTCATAACGGGTCCCCCACCGTCCCCGTTTAGCGCAACCTGTGTATTTGTCACTGCCCGAGTTCACTGATCGGGGCCTTTGTGCACTTTTGTGAGTTTCGAATTTGCGCGGTGTCCATGCCGAAGAGAAAGAAGACAGGCCAACATAATATAATAATAATAATAATAATTAGATGAATCATCCAGCACACGCAAAAAAAAAATCAGAGACAAGGAACGAAAAATAAAGAAGAAAAAAAATTGTCTCTTTATAAACAGTCTTGTTCCCATTCTTTCTTTCCTTTCTTTCTTCTCCCTTTCAATACCCCCAATACCTCCCATTTTGACACATACACACACACTCTCTCCTGTGCTTTTCCACCTGTTCCAAAACAATGACTGGTTTTTCGGAAATCGACCAAACTGCAATTAACACCATCCGTCTATTGGCTGTAAGTCCACCACTTCATCTCATCGAGACTTTCCCGGATCTAGATCCAATGATGACTAACCTTCTGACAAATAAAACCCACTCAACAATTGTTATATGATTTAGGTAGATGGAGTTGCAAAGGCTAATAGTGGACATCCGGGGGCTCCTATGGGAATGGCACCGATTGCCCATATCATTTGGAACAAATTCATGACTTTTGCCTCGCAAAATCCAGATTGGATCAATAGAGATCGTTTCATCATGTCGAACGGTCATGGATGTATGCTTCATTACGCTTTACTCCATTTGTTTGGATATGGAATTTCAATCGAAGATTTGAAAAACTTTAGACAGCTTTATTCGAAAACTCCAGGTCATCCTGAAGCTACAGAACCTGGAATCGAGGTTACTAGCGGTCCCTTGGGTCAGGGTATCTCAAACGCTGTAGGAATTGCAATTGCTCAAGAACATTTGGCGGCCACCTATAACAAACCAGGTTATAAACTATTTGATAACTATGTCTATGCTTTTTGTGGTGATGGATGTCTAGAAGAAGGAGTTTCCAGCGAGGCTGCCTCTCTAGCAGGTCATCTCAAACTGGGGAAATTGATTGCAGTTTGGGACGATAACCATATTTCCATCGATGGTAACACAAACGTTGCTTTCACAGAGGACGTGAAGAAACGATTCGAAGCATATGGATGGCAGGTGATCTGGGTCGAGAACGGAGATACGGATCTGGAAGCCATGGACAAAGCAGTCGAGGAAGCAAGGGCAAATCTCAACCAGCCCACGTTGATCCAGCTCACAACCACCATCGGGTACGGATCCCAACTTGAAGGCACGGGCAAAGTTCACGGGAACCCGTTGAAACCCGATGATATCCAATTTGTTAAAAACCGCTTTGGTTTCGATCCTGAGCAGTCGTTTGTCGTGCCCCCCCAAGTTGCGGAATTCTACCAAAAACACGTAGATGAGGGAAACGAGGCCTCTCAGAACTGGCAACAGCTGTTGGAAGGCTACAAACAGGAGTTCCCAGAGCTCGGATCAGAACTGCAACGCCGTCTCGATGGAGATTTGCCCCCCGGATGGGAAAAACACCTTCCGGTTTATACTCCCGAGGACAAGCCCGTAGCCTCTCGCAAGCTCTCTGAAATCGTCCTCCAGAGTATTCACGACGTGCTTCCCGAACTCATTGGCGGCTCCGCGGATCTCACCGGGTCCAATCTGACTCGATGGAAAGAAGCCGTGGACTTTCAATCGCCTTCAACCGGCCTGGGCGACTACTCTGGCCGCTACATCCGCTACGGGATCCGCGAGCACGCCATGGGCGCCATCATGAACGGGCTCCACGCCTACGGGGCCATCATTCCTTACGGCGGCACGTTCCTCAACTTTGTGTCCTACGCCGCGGGAGCTGTTCGTCTCAGCGCCCTGTCCCGCCACCATGTCATCTGGGTCGCGACCCACGACTCGATCGGCATCGGCGAGGACGGCCCAACTCACCAGCCCGTCGAGACTTTGGCCCATTTCCGCGCGATCCCGAATCTCCAGGTCTGGAGACCCGCGGACGGGAACGAGACCTCGGCCGCTTACTACAACGCCCTGACAAGGAAAACAACTCCTTCGATCCTCGCCCTGACCCGCCAGAATCTGGCCCATTTGCAAGGCTCCACGATCGAAAATGCGTCCAAGGGAGGATACGTCATTTTGGACGCCTCTTCCCCGGATTTGATCATCGTCGCTTCAGGCTCCGAGGTTGAACTTGCAATCAACACTGCAAAGTCTCTTGAGCAGCAAGACGTCAAGGTCAGAGTCGTTTCCCTACCCTCATGGTACGTGTTTGATCTTCAATCTTCCGAATACAAATTGTCTGTGATCCCCGATGGTGTCCCCGTGTTATCCGTTGAGGCGTTGTCCACGATGGGATGGGCCCGTTACTCACACGAACAGTTTGGAATTGATCAATTTGGAATCTCTGCACCTTATAAACAAGTCTATGATCATTTTGAACTTAACGTTGAAGGCATTTCGAAACGTGCTTTGGCAACCATCGAGTTTTACAAAGGTGTTGAGCTGCGATCTCCCTTGAGAAAGGCATTTGAGCAGAAACGAGCCTGAGCCTAAGCCTGAAACCCCTAAAGCTCGTCTTCTTATTTATATTCATTGTCGCTGTTTCATGTTGCTTTGTATATTTGTTAACCCCATTGTAGACCAGATAGAGAGGCTAGAAAAGGTTAGACTAAATGTTCAAAAATCAAATCTCCCCTTATCCAGATCCACACACCCACACACCCCCTCGCTACTCCAGCATTACATGGCCTCTGTCATCATCGCCATCTCTCCTCTTTACTCTCTCCTGTTTCCTGTCAAGTGCCCACACGCAATGGACTCGCTCAAAGCAGGGGGCAAGAGCATTTCAAATTACGGCAAGTCTCTGAAAGAGCAACACGGGAACAAAAAACCCTCCGAGTTTTTCCATAGCAGTAACAAAAGTAAGTCGTTTACAGTTTCGATCAATGAAATTGAACAACTGTTCTCCTAACCCATTGAACAATAGGCAAGTCCGAGGAATCTACTTATGTCAATGCAAGACCCTTATCTGCCCTCAAAGATCCGAGATCTTTCCCTGAACCTCCCAAACGAGGCCAGCCTGGTGTAGCCTATCAGCCTCAACCGGCCGCTGCTGCTCCTCCCCAACCGGCTCTGCCCCAGCGCCAACAGCCACCTCCACAGTATCAGACCCAGTACCAGGCCCAACCTCCAGTAGCTTCTCCTGCTCCTGCTCCAGTAGCTGGAGCTGTTCCGGGACAGTACCAACCCCAATTTCAAAATGGACAGAGCTACCAACCGACCCAGACACAGCCCGCACCTCCACAACTGCCTCTTCGGCAATCCGAACCAGCACAGCCAGCACCTCAACCAGTCGCTGCGGCCCCTGTTGCAGACACCACACCACTAAGCTACTCGAATCCATACCACACACCTCCTCCTCCTGCCCCTGTTGCTGCCGTCCCAGATCCTCCTCAGAGACAGGATTACTACCCCCAAACAACGCAGCCCCAGCCCCAATATGGACAACCTGGAGCACAGTCTTTTGAAGCCCAAATCGCAAATAGGATCCAGCCAGTGGCCCAGAATGCAATTCAAGCCGCTGCTACAAGTGCTGTGCAAAATGCTGCTTCGAACATGTTTAGGCAACAGCCCACTGTTGATGCTACTCAACATCAACAACAGGCACCTCCTTCAATTCCAAGTAGACAATCATCTATGATTCAATCTGCTGTGACAAGTGGTGTACAAAATGCTGCGACGAACATGTTCAGACAGCAGCCGGTTGTTGAAACTGCTCAACAGCAACAACTTCCTCCTCAAATTCCAAATAGACAACCTTCTTACAGCTTGCCCCCTTCTCAAGGAGTATCTGGATATGAACAGACCCCGCCTCCGCCAGTGTATCATTCTCAGGTTCCTCAGCAACCTCAAGCCGTGTCTGGATATGAGCAGACTCCACCCCCACCGGTTTACCAGTCTCAAGTTCCTCAACCAGCACAACCAGTACCTGTGGCTCCACAACATGAGGAAGTACTAGAAAAGCCAAAACCAGCTTTACCTGATCCTGCGTCATTTGCACCTCCTCCAGTTTATCACGGACCCGCGCGAAAGTCTCAGGTTGAGACCAGTAGCGCTAGCAGCAGTTATAAGAAACGGTTTGGATCGGTTACTTCTCTTCATTCTCGCAAATCCACAACGAGCAGTCTGAATGTGGATCCAGAATCTTTTACACCACCACCTGGACGGCCTGAATTGGGATCTCGCACAAGCGTAAATGATGTAAACACTCAGCAACCTCCGCCATATCTGCCTTCTAGACATGACAATTTTTCACCCGACAAGCAAATTCCTCAATCCAGAGCCAAATGGCAAAGTGGGAGACCTGTGAACCATGAGCCTTCATATTATGAACCAGAGGAAGATGAAGGACCTCCTCCAGCACTACCTCGTAGACCAGGCTCAGGTCCAGCACCAGCTGTTCATCAACCTGAAACGACACCAACACCACCTCCTATGCCTCTTCGCCGTGAGAGTTCTGAGCCAGAGGGGATCCCTCCACAGATGCCAGCTAGACCATCTGCTCCACAGCATTCTGTGTCAACCGACTCTGCTCCAGTCCCAGCTCCAATTGCACCATCGGCTATTCCTATTGGTATGAAGGTAAAGCCTGTACCAAAGCCAAAACCGCCTATAGGGCACAAACCTTCTTCTAGTTTAGCCAGTTTCAACAATTCTAACGAGATGAGCTCTGAGTTGGAGATGAAGTTGAAAAAAGCACGCGCTTTTGAAACGTCTACAGAAATTGCAGAATCTCCCAAACCAGAAATACAAAAGATCAAACCTAAACCTAAGCCCAAGCCAAAACCAAAACCCAAGCCTAATCAATTTTCATCTACAGCTGCAGCAGGGTTTCAATTGAAACACCAGACTCAAAATTCGGTATCTGCCGGTGGTGATCACAATCAGACAGACGATGTGAACGCCGAACTTGCTTCAGTTTTTTCAAAACTGCGAACGAGAAGCGATTCTACAAATGGTACGAGCCTTAGTCCAAGTTCCTCACTCAACCGCCACACTTTGAAACCAAAGCCTGCTCCTCCTGCTCCAAAGAAAAAGCCAGCTTTGGCTCCCAAACCAAAACCAAAACCGAACTTTATAACTTCTTCTCATGTTTCCCAAAACACTTCTTCTTCTCCTTCTCCTGTCACTACAGAGCATCGGGTCCCAGAACCCACACAAGCCAAGAGCCCATCACCAGTTCCTCCACCACCTCCTCCGAGACAACAACGCTATTCAAAGCTTGTGGGCTCTCCTTCTTCTCTTTCTCCTACAACTTCACACTCCCCTGCTCCACCTTCGCCGCCTGCCCCCAGGACCTATGGTGATGTTCCACCACCGATAAATACTCGAACAAAGCCAACTTTTGCAGCGGCAAGCCAAGTTTCCTGGACTCCCAAAGCTCTGGATCTAGAATTAACAACTGGATGGTTTGACAAGGAGGGAAATCCTGAGCTTCCGAAGTCTCTACAAGGTAACGAGTGGGTTTCATCCTGGGGCTATAGCGGGAACCGGTGTCATCGAGTGATTTGTGTTCGATTAAACGACCTTTCAATCGTCAAGTTGAGATTTGATTGGACACGGGGGAATCCATCCTCAGTGCAAGTCCAAAGAAGAAACACTCCTCCTCCTTCACAGCCCTCTATTGCCGAGCTTGAGCAAGCGGGAGATGATTTCTCGATGCACGTGGCGAGCTGGGCTGAGAAAAAGATGGGCAAACAGGTTGGATCAGGGGAATGCTGGGATCTTGCAAAGGAATCCATTGATAAGGGATGTGGAAGGCATGCAATGTCCCCACATGGATACATCCACGGAGCTCTGATCTACGAGGTTGAGTCGAGCAGTGGTGGCGTCAACACGAACGTTGCTCTGAAAGTGAGAGCACGACGTGGAGATATTATGCAGTTTACAACTGCGACTTTCCAATCATCAACCAGAATAATAACGATGGGCTCCCCAAATCACACCAGCGTTATTGTTTCATTTGGACCTAATTCTCAAATTGATGGAGATCCTTCTAGAGACTTTATAAACGTTGTACAACAGAACGTTGGCGGTATTAAAATCGTTCGCAAAGATATTGTCAATGTTGCAGAATTTACAAAGGGGAAAGTCCAGATTTTCAGAGTCATGCCTAAAGAATGGGCAGGTGAGTTGGATGCAAATTGGTAAAGTCAAAGCAGAAAAGCCAGTAAATAGGATAGATAACCGTTTTTTTTTTTTGGTTATTATAAAGTCGAAATTGTGAACTCTCAGATACACACGAAGATATGACTACAAAATAATAGAAAAGTGCAATTGGTATATATTGCGTTATACATTATTTATTTCTAGATGTTTACAATCTTTCTTTAATATTTGTAACAGCTCAGATCAAAATATAGTTCTCAAGTTTGATCTTTAATCAATTATCCCATTATAACTATAGTTAATCAGAATGCTCTTAGTTATAGAAACAAGACTGCTAGAGAATTTTCTGACTTGGATGCTGTGGACCCTGACAGCAAATGGTTGTTCGCAGTTACAATTAGATGGTGATTTCCAATGGTAAACAACTTATCTCTTCTCTGATTAGGGACATCCGTACTCTGGGCTCTCTGGGTACTTGGAAGCAGAAAATAAAATCGAGTAGTCTTTTTACTGGCGGCAAAAGGAACCAATTACAGATCCTGTGGTTTAATGGTAGTCCAAGCTGTTTCTCATTGATTTGGACCCTCGGAAGATGGGGAACTTACATAGTGTAAGAGAGCACCACGGACCTCTTCTCAACTATTCGATAGCAATCTTTGCACTCCTCGATTCAAGCCATTCAAATTCCTCCATGGAACATACAGAAAAATCTTACAATAAAGTTCCTAAACAGTAAGAAGCTCATCTACTTGGAAGGTGTTTTAATGGGAGGTATTTACAACCACCCTCCGGGTAATGTAAAGACCCATACTTCTACTAGAAAGGAACACCTCACAGAAACACAATATATTGGTCGAGTTGACAAAAAGGATTCGAGAAGGGGAACAACAATGTACGATGACTGGGCATATGAAACAACTTCAAATCCCTTTTTATCACAGTCCAAGTATCAGCAGCAACAGCAAGCACCAAAACAGAACACTCATCTTGGTAAGGATCCAAGAGCTGACCTCCATTTAAATACAGACTATGGTACAGTAGTAGGAGGAGGGGCCAATGATGCTATAGGACACTCGAGGAGGAACTCAATCCTAAAGGATATTGCGTTGAATGCATCTCCTATTCGCCAGGTAAGTGGTTGTATATGCTACAATTGGTTCATGTGGATGTGGCTTTTGCTGGACTAAATAGAGCTAATGAAAGATTATGTAGAGGCATGTTGATTTGAAAGAACTCAGTGGTGGTGAGCACAACAGACAAGAAGGGATAAACGGGACCGGTAATTCCTGGGAGGCAAGACGAACGAGAAGAAGAAGGGCCAACTCGTGCACTAATTTCAGGCCGATAGTACCCATATCACATCAACAAGAGGAGGAGCTGGAGGAAGAATTCTCATTGCTTTACCCATTCACAGAGAAAGAGAGACAACGATTAGATTTAGATATACGACAAGAGTTTGAGGATATCCCTGACTATTCCTTGCTTTTAGATTACACCGACATGGGAAACGATATATGGTGGGACACGCTAGACAGTGCAACAGGTGAAAAAGGCGAGTTGGGTATTTCTCATTTGGAGGCCTATCAGAATCTAGAAAACTTGGAGTTTCGCGAGTTTCGAGACTCCTGCTTGACAAATGTACACCTCTGTGATAAACTTCTGCAAGATTCTTCTCAAATATTAGATATTTTGCAAACGCTCTCGTTGAAATTCGACCTTGTTGCAAAGGATACCTCAGAATTCCAAGATACCTCTGACGCAATAATTTTTGAACGAGATAGACTTCGAGAACTACACGAGAACGTGTTCCAGAATTTAGCTTATTTCAACTCTTTAGAAAGCATCTCACGAGTTTTGAATGCGCCTGGTTCAAACCTTGTCAAGACGAGTTCTTTCCTAAAGACACTCGTGAAGTTGGATGAATGTCTTGAGTTTGTCAAAGTGAATAGAGAAATTCGAGATATAGATCTTTACGAAATGAAGTTTAGGCAATGTATGACACGGGCACTGAGTCTTATTCGAAACTATGTGGTTAATCAACTGAGAGATATCCAAACAGACCTCTCAAAAAGGGTCATCGATAGGCTTGAGCAAAATCCAAATGTATCGATTAGTGATGCCACCGTTTCAGCCATTCTCTATGCAAAATTTGCCTCGGATGCGGAATTACTTCAGTCATTAATAGGAGAAATTTCTAAAAGATGCGGCGAAGGGGAAGAAGGTGAATACAGAGGTCTTCTCGATGAGTGTCTCCATTGCTATTTTGGAATACGGACCAAACTTTTAAGTCCACTTGTTGAAAAATCTTTTGCCGGCTCAGTTGCTACTTCTGAAGACAGCATTGTCAAGTTGTCACAACGTGATATTGCCTATTTCACAAAGATATGCAATGATGAGCTGGATCTATTTTTAAAGGTCTTCCCAGTTGGTTTAGATGAGCTGCAGCTCTGGCTAGGCCAACTTTGCGATTCTCTACTCTATACACACTTGAGAAACAAGATTATTAGGGAAACGGATATAGATGCGCTTTGCGAGTTAATTACTGTTTTGCAGAATTACTTCCAACAAGAAGAAGATGAAGAAGAAGAAGAAGATGATGACGAGGAAGACTATGAAGATAATGGTGACGTGAACAATATTTATGGAACTGAACAGGATATCTATACCCAAGGACGATATTTGGAGAGAGAAATAGATAAACCAAAAGTTCAATTTGGTGATCTATTCCTTCCCATTTTACAAGATGTTCAATCACGGCTGGTTTTCAGAGTTCAAACGTACGTTGAGGACAATATTTCCAAGTATACCCCAACTCTAGAAGACTTGCAACTTTCAGGGCGTCGTAAAAAGGCAAACGAATCGACCACAGATCCGATCGAGGGTCAGGTAGATGTGAGCACCAGCTTAAGCTCAAAGAAGGGGTCAAAAATGAATGTCAAAGATGTAACAGGCGAACTGTTTGCCAAATGGTACGTGCCCTTGGGTCGTGCTTTATCACTTCTTTCCAAGATTTACCAACTGGTGAACTCATCTGTGTTTGACGATCTGGCACATTACATTGTCCATGTTTGTATTGAAAGTCTGGATACAGCTTACAATCTGGCTGTTTCTCGTGTTGGAAAAACAGATGGTGAGCTTTTCTACATAAAGCATATCATTGTGCTAAAGGACCAGATTCAAAGTTTTGATATTCAATATGTTCCCCGAGAGGAGGTCACTTTTGACTTTAGTGGCATCGCAGAGGTTATCAATAAGCTTCGAACAGATAGGAGAAAAGCATTCAACTCCGAAGGACTTTTCAAACTGGCAATAGAGAGTGTTCCCAAGGTTGTTAAGAATATGCTGGACGCAAAAGTGGAGTTGCAGATAAAGCTACGAAATGTGATCCACGAATTTACAGAAGATTCGGTTAAAAAAGTCGTCGAAGCAATTTCTGATCAAAAGAGTGCTGCAGAAGATGTGGATCTGAAGACGCGCCAGCTATGTAGGGATATAAGCGAAGAATTTCCACGCATCAGGAAGCAAATCGAGGGATACATCGAAGATGTCGGAGTTGTTGACATTTTAATTGATGCAATAAAAGAGATGGTCATACAGGCATACGAAGTGTACTATCAAAACGTCATGAAGCAGGTGAAACAGGGAAAGAAGGTGAATGATGTCATGGAAGTCGACGCACTTGTTGCCTGGCTTGGTGACTTGACCAGTAAGATGCAACGGAGGAGGTCACTTGAAAGTATTGGGAACTTGGAGAATGTCGATGAGAGTGAATTAGGACAGGACACAATGACGACTTCGCCAACAACGAAAACAAAATTCAACCTTGGCGGGTCTGATGATGATGTTGAATCCAGCACAAGTAGTAGTAGTGGAGGCAATATTCAAGGTTCCTGATGTGTATTCTTTTCTTCATTTTTGGAATGTTCAATTGCATAATTAATCTTAACAATTCTTTTCAAGGTTTTCTATTTTTCATTATAAGCATGTAGTAAATTGCAAATGAATTTCATATATTTGTATGAACAACTCAATCTGAAACAATTGTTAAAGTTTCATTCTAAATCGAAGTACATGATGATAACACTAGCCATTAATTAAATGAAAACAATTCTCCAAAAGATTAATTTGATGAAGCAGCATCCTCTGGGCTCTCCAACACAGTCTTCACTGGTCCATGGTATACCTTGTGGGCGTAGGCAAAATAGTAAGCAAGTGCACAAATCCACATTCCACAGTTAATGACTACAGTGTAGTTCATTGTATCTTTGTCAACGGTGGTGCTGGCAGGAAACATGCATAAAACCAGAGTAAATGAGATAAATAAAATTGTGGTCCAATTCACGATGAAAGATAACCGCTTTCCTAAATAAAAAGGGCCAGGAGTGAAAGTCTTATAAGCACATGTCATTCGTAGCAGGACAGGAGTTCCCCATGCAAGATAATTGCCGGCAACAGCTAGAGAGAAGAGGGCATTTGTCGCAACATCGTTAACGAGACAGAGAAGACCCACGACACTTGCCATCCCGGCAGTAAACTGTATTGCTCGAAGCGGCACCTTAAATTTTTGGTTGACGACTCGGATCCAGGATGAGAAAGGTAAGCCACGATCTCTTGAAAATGCCCAAATTTGTCTTGAAAGCGCCGTCAATGTTGAAGCTCCCATTAAAAACTGGCATATACTAATTAGTATCATCATTGCAAGCGTCCATTTTTGACCAAGGCTATCATAAAGAACTTGTGCTAATGGCTGGCCGAGCGGACTATTCAGAACGCTTTCCAGATCAGGCGAGATACAAGCGGCAATCACAACCATTATTACAAAACCCAGGATCCAACAGGTCGTGATTGCGCCAATGATTCCAATAGGAACAGACCTTGCAGCATTTTTCGCCTCCTCGGCCATATGAATACAAGAGTCAAACGCTAGAATTGTCCAAACTGCAGGCATCCAAGAAAGCATGAATTGCCATCCCGTCGGCCAATCTGAGAAATTGTCAATTGTAGCAAAAATAAATTTGGCATCATTTCTTGTTTTTGTGCCAGCTGGAAGAGCGATGATGAAAATAATCACTAATAGTACATTGGCAATAATAGAGGTTGTCTGGAGTCTGGCCACAAATCCCGATGCCAAAGAAGTGACAACAACTTGAAGTGCAATGCAGCCAACAAAAATTCCATAAATCTTTGCCCTTGTACTTTCGTAATCTGGGTTTTCCAAAAGAATTGTGGACATTATCATGGTTGAAAGTCCATAATTGATAGAACAGAAGCCGCCGATTAACCCCAAACTGTTGGAATATCCAACCATGAAAGACAGTGGCACTTTGAGCTTCTCAGGAGAATAGTGGTAAGTCCAGTAGTAAAGACCTCCACTTGTGGGAATAGCAGACCCCAGCTCGGACATTGAGATCCCGACGATCAAGATGAAGAGACCAGACAGAAGCCAAGCCCATCCCATCCCTGCAGGTCCGGCACAAAGTGCAAGACCCAAAGTAGAACCAATAGAGGGAAGCAAGCCCATAATTGAAAAGGCGACACCGAAAACCTGGATGGTTGAGAATCGGCGTCTCAACTCAGGTCTGTACCCTATCTCTGCGAGCAGCTCTGTATCATCGACTGCTGCTTTTGCATCAATTATTGACTTTATAGGATATACCTCCCTAACGTCTAATGCCACGGGGAATGTTTTTTCGATGTCCTTTTCCTTTGTCATTTAGTGATTTTGTAGTCTCTCGTGGTATAATGACCGGAATACAATGCCGTCGCAGTAGTAAAAAAAAATTGAGGGAAAGAAAGAGCTATAAATTTAAAATATCGCAATTTCTAACTAAACGATAAATTAGTGTGTTTTCCTTATCTGTTTATGCTGGCTTTGGATGGCTGTTATCTCTATCTCACAATGATTATCGGATAAGAATCCCTCGTTTGGATTGTGGGAGAAGATAACAGGAGCAATAATTAATATTTTTCAGGTGTTTTCTGCCAACTAACTGGCATGCTTGAACAGAAACCTCACGATAAAGTACCGAACCGAGAAGTACTTCGTAGTAGTAGATTAGACGAATTTTGAGATCAGCGAGCTAGCCGAATAAGGATAGTATGCATACACTGTACGTGTGCGCCCGTATCTAGAGAACAAATAATTAATCCGCCCATATAGACGGAGCGAAAAATCTAATTGCTCTGAATAGTTTGCTCCTTTGCAGTCGGATTAACTGTCAGAGAAATGAACTAGGCTCAATAACTTAATAGAACAGGATTTAACACGAATGTAATGTACAGATAAGAGCATGACAATTTAAGCCTCTCAAGCCCGGAAGTTTTAGCCTTTTATTCCCACCAAATACATTTTTCACCCATAGGCTATATTGGAGACTATGTAGAAATCTTAATTGATAAACTTTTGGAATGTGGCAACTGTCACCCAGGTTCTCATTTAAACAAGTTACTATACATCAATTACACAGATTATCAAACCATGGCGAGCAATCCCATGGAACAAAACATAATGGCATGGCATATCAAACAGTAATAATCTTAGTGAACCAAAAGAAGTTTTGTCCCTGAAACGCGATTCTTTACTGACGGTCTAAAATCTATCCCCAAGTAACGTAATGTACGTACCATATAGCCTCGTAAAGTGCCAGATACCCCAACTTCCTGATGTCATTAACCAATACTCAAAATCCTTTTTCTTAAGATGCTTTGGTGATGTTAAAAGAATCTCGATGGTAATAGTTTACCAAAGACTCCGCCTAATAAACCACCAGATATTCCACCCATAACATTCCCTGCAATTGAATTTGCCTTTCCAAACTTGTCGCATTTTGTGAACGCCATTGCGTTTGTCATTGTCAAGGCTATGGCCATGACGACCAACAGTAGCTAAATACGTTAGTATGAAAATCGTTTAGCGACGGAGAAGATTCACATACAGATAAGAACTCGAATTTAAGAATGGCGATGATTCCAAGGGCAATCCAAAACGCTGGAGACGCATAAACCAGGAACCAAAATACTTTTGAATCGATGGGATTGATATACCGTTGTGGCTATTTCAATTTCATGGTCAGTCTTCAATTTGCCTCGTTGCAATGCCAATTCTGTTTAAGATCTTAAAACACTCACATCTACAGTTTCGAATACCCATATGCTCTCTCCTTCTTGTGATGTTTCATTCCACCATCTTAACCCAACGAGCAAACGGCCAGACACGTTCTTGGTATTCCAAAAATCACCAGCTAGTAGAAGAACAACAATAATGAACACCAAGATGCTATGTTTTTTATTGCCGTTAGAAAACCTTTTTGTTTGATGTCAAGCAGTTACGTGGCGTTTCTGCAACTTCAAGCAGTGCCTGGAACATACAAGTTTGAGGTGAAAAACAGTCCAAAGAGATAAGCAAGTAATGGTCCTAGATACGTTAACAAAAATGCCCTGTAAATTATTGATAATAAACAGGAAGCTACATCTCATCGCATACCAAATCTGAAAAATAGGAAAAAGAGAACTGCAACGGGATGGGAAGACTCTTTAAGCCTTTGGAGAAGCGTACGAGGCTGCTCACCAGCGCCGCCCTGCTCCAAATTGCTTGGGGTGGACTGTACCATAAATTAGTTCACAATGATCACTTTTCGATGACTTCCGACTATAAACTCCCTACCATTCTTAACGATTCGTTTATTGTGGAGGTTCACAGACTCGATGGGAGCAGTAAAGGGCTGTTGAACACAGAGTGGTACCAAATTAGATCACGTGATATCATGTTGATGCTGGATTAGAGGGAAGAAAGTGGATCTGGGGTGCCGAAAAGTGACTTTTGTCCAGGAGAATTGAGTAGCAGCAGCGAGAGTATATGGCATGAGATTCAAGGTGGCTGCTATTTTCAAAAGATAAGCATTGTTTTATCTTTCCTAAGGTATCATAATTCCATCTGTAATCATCCAACCTCGATTTACCCTGCTTCACCAAAGGATCTGAGGCCATAAAGGAGAGTTTTGGCATTACATGTCCAAGAAGAAGAGTATCAGGTGCTCTTCTAGCGGCGCAATGCCAATGACGAGAAGAAAATGTCTTATACGCTTGAGCAGAAGATAGAGCTCTGCATGAAGGCAGAAGCAAATCCAGAAATGACACAATCGGATCTTGCAAAATGGATGAAACAACACTACTCATGCCATACTTCGCCTTCCCAGACGACCGTGTCCCGGATTCTTGCGAGCAAAAATGACCTTATTGCTTCAAAAGATCACGAATTGGGGTCTAAAAGACGAAGAAAAGTGAAAAATCCGCTATTACACAAAGTTTTACTTGAGTGGATTGCTCAGTCGGCTTGGGAAGGAACCCCAATTACACAGGAAACAATCCAAAATGCCGCCTCCTGTATTTGGCGCAAATTGCCTAAGGGTGATAAAGTTGGAGATGGCAATTTCTCAAAACGATGGTGCTTGAGTTTTCTTTCGAGACATGGCTTCCACGCTCAAGATCTCGAGAGTCAAGCTCGGAAGCCAAAAAAGATTTGGAGTTTTAACGAGAGGGAAAAGCTGAAGACAGTTTTGAGAGATACAAGAGCTGAAGACATTTTCACAATGGACGAAGTAAATCTATGCTATTCTCATCCTTTACTGCGGTCCAAAGACCAGTCAAAGCACGAGTCACTTACGGTCTTGCTTGGTACAAACGTTGATGGATCCGAAAAGCTAGATCCATTGATCATCGGGAAATATGAGAACATGCATTGCTTTGGTGGAAGATCTAGCCAAAGGATAGGAACTCGCTTTGGAGTGAGCTATAAGAGCAACCAGAGTGGCGTTTTAACCTCAACAATATTCTACAACTGGCTAGCAATGCTGGACAAAAAGATGCTGGCTGCAAACAACCGGAAGATAACGATCGTGGTAGACGACTCTGTAAATCATCGCTGTGTTAATACCAAATTGACAAACACAAAACTTATCTACACATCTGCGGCTTCGTCTTTCCTTCCCATGAGCTGGGGACTATTGGACGAGTTTAGATGTTTGTATCGGATACATCAGTACGAATCGGCGTTGAGATACTCATCACCGAACTACGACGTTTCTTTGCTCCAGTCAATTGAATGGATCAAAATGAGCTGGATGGAACTGTCTCCAAAGAAAATCTTGAATAGTTGGAAGTACACAGGAATAATTGAAAGCTTACAAAACAGCAAATCGTCATCACCTTCGTCGTCAACTCAAGAAACTGAAAAGTCCAGCAAAGAAAAACTGTCACGAATAATTGCAAAATGTAAGAAACACGACGCCCTACATGTGAACGAATTATTGAGTTTAGTAGAAGAGAGGAAGACTAAACTGTTCTCGACTATGGAGGAGCTAATCCGGGTATGCACTGTAGAAGAGTTTGAGCCTGGCGCAGCGTTTACAACTTTTCATCCATCTTTGAATAGTAATGAAAACGGAATAGTAATGAAAGGGTATCTACCGAAGCCAGCTCCTCCTGCTAGGCGTACATCCCTGGACTCTGATCCCAAGTTGAATTTGGATCATGGCGGTGGATCACAGGACCAACTAGAAACAAACGTTGAATCAATTCTTTCAATAACTTCGGCGGACAGCGATAGTAATCTAGGCCTCTCAAGCAGGAACGACCTTGCTGATTTGCTTTCCTTCAGCTATCTAGAATACTCAAACAATTCCATTCCAGGTAATGCCGAAAGTACTGGACTACCGTCTATGACTCCAGATGTATCAAATACTCAAAGAAGCTTTACAGGAACACATGATAGTTCTCGGCTTTGTTCTAAATCTCGTTCAGTTCCTATATCGTTTGATATGAATTCTTTTCAAAACTATAGGAATGACAACATGGGGTTTGACACAGTTGTGAGCGATGTGAGCTCTATGATCTCCAATGGCACAGCTGCCCAAATCCTAGGAGATGAAACGAATGAACGTGCTCGAGCTGAAAATACATCACAAGAAATGGCTTGTATGACGATGCCCCATATATTGAATGACACCGTAATAAAACCTTTGAGTCCTTCCAAGAGGCTAAGCGGTGAGAGCTGTGATTTGCAATACTCTATGCAACCTCATCCAAAGAAGAGTCGACTTTTATCAGACCTTTCCTCTTCATCATCGTATAGTAGCACCAATGGGTCACTGGGGAAAAATTCAATTTCAGCCCAAACCATTTGTTCGTCCCGAGAAGCTAGTCCAAACCAAGAATCCTACTCAGTAATGACGATAAAACCATCAGAAAAAGAAAACAATACCCAGAAAACAAAGGCTGCACAATCTGCAGAAACCTCTAACTCTGATCTTTTACACTTGACCAATAGAGCAGCCGTGCAAAATCAATTATCAAGCACAATCTCTCGAAATGATCTATTTACGGTCCGTCAAAAGATCAATATTCTAAAAACTTTGGTGGATGCAATAGATACCGGAGACATGGATGACTTTAGCCCTGGTACATCCCAGGAGTTGAAAGAGGTTTTAGGTTCATATGGAAAGAAGTACGATTATATGTTGGGCGGAAATAAATGCTAAACCACTTTGTGTTTGTTCCTTTCCTGATGATCATGCATAATCATATTCTGACAGAATTTGTAAACGGGTAGAAAAGATAAAACGGAGCATTCTTTATTTCTTTTTTGTTTCATTTGACTTGAAGCATTCTTTAAAAAATTCATAGATGTTACATTTTCAAACTCAATCTATCTAAATTAGTAAATATTAGACTGCTGAACAATTTTCATGAGAAAATGAAATCACATGTTTTTCATAAGCGGAATTTCGGAACCTTCGATATACCCAGTAATATTGCAACAGAAAGATACCATTTATGGAAAGACCCAAGAATTTTCTGCGTTTCATTAGTAAAGGAACATTTACTACTATGGCTTTGAAGTGAGCTCGGTAGAAGCTACCATTTTAGAACAGATTAAAGGAAAAGTTCATATTGAGAAATCGTCTTTCGGTGAGGTAATAAAACGACTATTTAATGAAACGCCCAATTTCAGGGCCCTAAAAGGGAATATTCAAGAACCATTTCAAAATTTATCCGAAAAACTCCAGTTTTGTTTATGATGTGAGATCACGAACGCCTGAAAACTGATGATACGCATGACTATAGATAGCAAACATGACTTTACAACTTCTAAGATATTCTATATGGCTTTTCTAAATGCCTATTTCGACCTTTGTATTTCCTCTTATAGATCTTTCATCGTGCAAAACGATTTTGTCTATATTTTCTGACAAATGGTCATTTCTTATTATCCATTGGTAACTGGAATTTTATAATTGCCAGAGGCCAAACAGCCGTTGGGATGTAAGATGGTTTTATAGAGTATAATAGAAATTCAATTCAATTCAATTCCATTCAAGAAAACACACATCAGAACGTATCTCGATATTTGTGGTAAATGATCCCGTGAGTGAAAAGCAGCCTGGTTATCATTATTGATTGCTTGCCAGACAAATTCTAGGTTTGCTGGATTTTTCAGGCACAAATTTCCCTTCTGTAAGGAATAAACAAATTTGGTTGAGGATAAAAACAGCAACGCGTGTCCTTTCATATTGAAACGCCAAACTTAAGATTTACTCATATGACTACTTCGATCTAAAGAACTCAATACTTTTATCAATCAAAATGCCTTTTGCAGAATATGGGCCATCCCACTCATGACTAGTTCTAAGGAATGAGCATCAACTGGGATCAAACAGGGAATAACTTCTCCACTTTCCATGGATTGCTAAATGACAAGAGCTGTATGCCATTACGATAGCACCCCTTAAACAGACCTTTGTTTCTAATGATGAACTATTATTCAATTCTATGCTGGAAGATCAAACCCTGTTCCAGCCTTGTTGATCCTTAAGCTTACCAGCCTCAAAAGTTGCATTGGCTTTGTCGAACACAAAAGCGATGGGTGTTGCATTGCACACTCATGTCCCCACTAATGACAACCCAATATTTTTTCACCTGGAGTATCAACTCCAAACTTCTCAAGAGCCGGACCGAGTTCCCGTTAAAAATTTGTTAGTAACTTCGGAACATACTCCAAATATGCAAGTAGATTATTTATGTATGGGCGGCTCTTATTCTATTCGTTGTAATGCAGGATAATGGCATTCAGGCGTCTAATAGGAAAGCGTAAATTGTCGATTTCCCCCTCTAAAAAGACCACAATTGCGGCAGCTGGGGTGATCAACAACTATGAAGACCTGAGATCTGTATCTGGTCGTATCTGGTAGTCTACAGGGTGCTTAATAATTATTCTTCCCTTCTTTTGAAAACACGCCTCCACTAAAATCTGGGCCCTACCAACGTCAAACGTCAAACGTCATTAGGAGGAAGACTCCACCAGAGCCGATAGTCTCGTTCTCAACAGCTTTACCAGATGTGGCTTCAATTTTGTGATCTTCGGTCCTAAACCAACAGCCAGAGGGCAGTTTGATGGTATGGTTTGCAAAATGCCACATTCCCACCACGTTTTGACTTTGTTCCACCAATTGTAGAGGCACAAATCTGTTTTCAGTGAAGAGGGCACTAAAAGCTTGATGCTAATTTGCAAAGAATTCTAAATGGCCTAGAAAGCTGAAACATTGGAGAAATTGCTTCCATGTGCTATTAATTGTTCTATTGAGTAAACCCGACGCCAGTTCTCTAATTTCCGCGCGGGCACTAGATCGTTGCGTCACTAAAAGGAAAAGTGGACCTAAACCAAGTCAACATTTTCCAATGTGACCCACAGTAGCCAAGTGGTTCTCATTTGTTCTGTACATGTACTTCTACTAATTGTAGCTGCCAAAAATGACCTTGCATGTTGTCAACATTAAGCATGCCATTGTCAGTTGAGGCATCGGGAAAAATAACTATAGTCTCAGTCCAGCTAGGGCGTGACGATGATCTTTTGTCTTTCTTTTGCTTTTCTTGTTTTTCTTCTTCCATCTCTTCTGTTTGGGTTTTTGTCACCAGTAGCACTTTAAATCACTGGTGTAAAGGATGTAAGTACTAACCTTGAAGATCAATAATGCAAAGGGTCCAAACTTTACTTTCGACTCATGACAAAGGCAAAAGCCAAGCCCAGACAAAGTTGCCCTTGCCTGCTGTTAACGCCGATAGGGGCAGACAGATGGCGAATGAAGTATACAATGGAGCAAATATAGAGTTCGAATATCGTTCGAAACATGAATTTTATAATGGAGCCAACTTCAAACCTGTCTCATTTGATATGGCGTTCAAATGCCCTATTTCCCATGTAATAGCGAATGACTACACGGCGGACCCTTGAATCTTTACTTCAGCCCAAACTCACCAGTAATCAATATGTGATTCCTAACATTCTTTCCCTAGGTTTGATGGTTTTGATTTGGCTTTTCTCTAAACACTTCTTGCCAATTCATTTTTTAACGAATATACATTGACACTATGAGATGGGTCAGCCGAACAAAAGGCCGACGGGGCTCTAAGACCAAGGACTCAGATGAAGCCTGGGCAAACAAAAAGCCTATGGTTAGTATCACAACTTCTCTAACTCATAATACAATTCCAGAAACATATCAACAAAACCATCGAGAAAGCGGCCATAAAGCACCAGAGCCTATCAATATCAATCAACCAAACCAAGTCATTCATTCTGATCAAGTCCATCTCGAGAGTCCTATTGTGCCTAGTGGGATACAGATCATATCCCCTGTTGACTCAACAGTTCAAAGACAAGCCATAAGCGAGGAACAAGTCGCAAACGTCAAACTAAATAATAGACGCTCAGTAATAAACATGCCTAGGAACTCATCAATCAGTGTCACTAGTACAAAGTGAGAACTTAAGCTTTGACTATTAATAACCAAGCAAGCTCTAACGATTCCCCTTTTCTAGTTCTGATTACCTACGGCCAAATACCAGAGGGTCTATAGGATCAAGTATGCTACTTGAAAACTCGCGATGTTAATTAAGATATACTGACATTTTCTTAAAGGCACCTATAGCAGACAACCATCGGAGGTTATTCAGAACATCAACCGTGAGTCCATTCCGAGTTCTATAGAGGAGATGGCAGTTTCCAATGCTATTACCAAGCGAATTGCCGACAAGCCAAAAGAAGCCCCTGAACGGGTAACCAGCCCTCCAATATCAATAACAGCGTCGCTCAAAACCACTGCTGCTCATCTAGATAGCAGGTTCAATGATTTGAAACGAACTATTGCCGAAAATGTAGATTCAGGAGAAGAAACATATACAGCAGACAACTTTGACGACTCTATCATTAAGCAAGGATGGGTAAATAGAGGAAGTGCTCAATTTTCGACTTGGGGTGAAAGCTCAAATATCGAGAATAATGATTTCAGGTTGTTCAGAGCTGTCGTTATGGGACCTACTTTAAAACTGTTCAAACCATCATCAGAATTGGCAATCAAGTGTTTTGTACCTGGACTCCCTTATTCTGGTCCTACGTTATCCCCTCAGCATGCTGGCTATCCAAGAAATAGCATGACGTTTGAGGCACAGCATACCCGACAAAGTTCCGATAGCTCATCTTCAGCAGCCTCTATCCGAAAATCAAAGTACCAATCGATAACATCTTACTCGGATATTGGATCGACTACTCCTAAAAGCATCCCAGAAGTTAATGAAGTTTCTCGTGACGAGGAATGGCCGGCCACAGAATCATTAACATATCTCTCCGAGCTGTTCCCTCACCCTGATCTGGTGATAGGCCAGGGAAATGAAATCATCTCGGGATCTATGGAAGCAATCTGTCACACAATTCTCTTTAATCATCTTCACGATGATACTTTGACTCACGACTTGATAATCTTTCTACCATTGATTGGAGACTTGCTCAATGGAATCAATTATCTTGTGCAGTATTCGAATTCTTTCAAGTCCGACGGAGTTGCACAGAACAACCAGAATAGACAGCGAAATGATCCATTTTATTCTCGGGACTTTTCATCAAGCCGGGGTAGGAAAGAAAGTAATAGTTCGCTGAAGAGAACCATAAGCAATATGAACAGTAATTCAAATTATCAAGCAGTTTCAAAAAGTAAGACTGTTACTGTTTCCAAAGAAACAGAAGATTTAATGGTCCGAAGGCTCAAGACATCAGTGGAAACAATACTAGGCGAGCTTCCAGGATACTTATTGGAGAAGAGAATTTTTTCTGGGCTTTGCAAACTTCTTGATAGTCTTGTGTTTCATGATGAACAATTGGCATCAAAGCTAAAAACAGTGATTATAAAGAAACAAAGAAGATTCGTTGAGTTGACATCACACGAAAAAGTTTATCCTCCGAAGGTGGCTGATTTATACCCAAGATCAATTAAACCAGGCGTAATGGAGCGAATCAAAATATACGCCAATCAGTTACAAGATCAAAGAAGGCTACAAAGCTCAAAGTCTCATTCGGATCATGTTGAGACTTCAAAGTCCAAACAATTCTTTAGCATGCCTGTACTAAAGAGTGATCTGCTTTTGCAATTAGAGCCAAGCACTTTCACTCATCAGGTGTCTTATTTTTTTCTAGCCTTCTCCAAACAGTGGTCTCCGATGACGGATTTATCACTATTGCAAGAGTCAAGATACAGCTGCAAAAGCGTGAATCCTCTAACATTTGACTCAGTTGGAATGCATTTCTTGAGCAGAATGCTGGTTCATAATTTGCTAATAAGCCACTCTTCAAGAGCAAATGCCAAATTGAGAGCACAGATACTTTCAAAGTGGATAGAAATCGGCATTTCTTTTGAAGCAACTGGAAATATGGTTGGATGGTTAGCATTGGCCACAGTTATTTGCTCCATTCCTATTTTAAGAATGTCAGAAACTTGGTCTTTTGTCCCTTCGTATCTGTATGACACCGTCACAAAGGAATGGTCACCAGTCATTTATGATCTTCAAAAAAGTGAATTTGTGTCTAATCCAATTGACAATCGACATGTTCTGGCGCCTCAAGGCATAGGCGTTTCCTACTCTAAAGAGCGTGTAATCCCATATTTTGGTGAACTTTTTATAAGACATAAAAAGGACTCCACGATAAAGGACTATGAAAAAACAGTTAATTGCGTTTACTCGGCTTTTGATAAATGGGATGATTATTTGAAACAAATTAATGATAACCATAACTTTGGGCCATTAGATCGACCTATTCCCTCACTTCAGAAAATATTCTCCTTTGCTTTAACGCACCGTTATGAGACTTCTTCATATTCCCCTGAAATGCTCATGAAGTTTTCACTTGAGACCGAACCCATTATTACTGGACTTTACTTATCTTATCATTATGGTTCAAGATCGCCTCTTATGAACAGATCATATCTTCCTATCCTTTTTGACGATGTAATTCCCTCATTTAAAGTATTTCCTCGCAAACAGTTGATCTCTGTTGCTAATGAAATCGAAGGAAGCCACAATAATAATTTGCCTCAATCTCATAGCAGCAGTAATTCTTTGATGAGCAAAAACTATTCGACACTTCACAGTAACAACAGTGGGCTGAGATCTACTTTAGATACACGCTCTCTAGCATCAGAAGACGTATCTATATTTTCGGGAGGTTCATCGTATAATGTTCGTTCTGTTTCAAGATCGGGTTCAGCAAAGTCTCAAAGTGTAATCACTGGCATTCAAGAGCTTGATAATGTAGCATTTTCACTTGTCAAAAATGTACATCCAACTAATGCCTTTATGAAGAGTGTGGGTGATTTACTAAACTTGAATTCCATCTATTACTTTGTTGGCGAAGAATTAATCTTTAAATCGATCGATGAGAACAGGAACTCAATTTGTGAAACAAGCCAAACCCCGTCGCCTGTTAAAAGTGCCAATAGTGATAAGTTTAGCGCTTCAGAAGTCAAAACTACGACTTCTGTTGATGTAGCTGTGAAAGCAGCAACATTTGATAGACTTGTCGATGTTTTAGTTCTTGGAGCTAGCGCATTTGGCCCTGAAATCAAATCTACCTCAATTGACATGTATTCTGCAAAACAAGCACAACCCAATGCTTCGTTGTACACGCAACTGAATATGGGCATGAATACTTATACTGACACGTTCTTTTCAACTTTCAGAAGTTTTGCTTCCCCTATAATGCTTCTTAAAGCATTGGATCTCAGATTTTTTGGAGCCAAAGGTGCCTCTGTTTCAATTGCGAGGAGAAACTTTCATTTGATGGAAATTCATGAAAAAGGAAACAGCACTGATACGACCATTACAGAGGAAGGACAAAACTATAGCAGCGGAAACTTTTTGGTTTGGGATGGAGGAATTGAAGACACCGATGGAGAAATTAATTGGAGATACGTCATTCAAATTCAAATAGGAGTGTTGGAAGCACTTGTCCTCTGGGTGTCCGAATATTTTAAAGACTTTTTCAGTAGCAGCGAAGTTAAGAGTTATCTGCATACATTTCTTCAGCAGATTGAAACTGAAATGTCAAAATGGCCAAAAAGATTTGATTCAATGCGTCGGTCTGTTTCAAAAGAAGTGCTGAAAGACATTGAAGGATACTATGAGTCCGCACATTCTCTATTTAAAAAACTGAGGAAGCTATTCATCAGAAAATGCTACTTACCTGCGGAATTTTCAAAAGCTAAAGGACCATCAATTGAAAGCCTTAAAGCACAAATACCTCCAATACCAGTTACTAATGACTTGTACGACCTCGAAGAATACATTGATACTCTAGAGCAAATTGTCTCAGCTTCATTTAGCGCAGTTTCTGTGCAGGACTGGCTTGAACTATTTTGTGTGTTGGAATTAGAAGCTGTAAACCCTCTTCAGTTTTTCAATTATAGAAAGCCAAAACATTCAAGAAACAATGGTGATGAAGATGTTTTTATCGAAAACATTTTTACCTGGATTGAGACTTTGAAATCCGAAAAAGGGGAAGAGTTGGTATTCTGTAAAATGCCATCCTCGGTGAGATCATTGTTCAACATGCATTCGACTATGGTTGGCGTAATTACCAGCTCTATCAGCATGCCAAAAGTATCAAAAGACAACAGGGTCAGAAAGATGATTTCATTACTGAACTGCCTAGGCATAATCAGATGCCGTATGACTTCATTGGATGTTTTCCAGACTAATGAACAAGTTCCAGGAAATCCACATGTTCCGGGATTCTTAGAAACAGTTTTTGCAAATGCAATGGTAAGGCCTGAAAGCCGATACTTTGCAAAATCTTGGAAGAAAGCAGCAGCTATAATTGGCACTAATCACACTTTTACAGTCAGCGCTATGATCCCGCAAATTCGAAGGGAGAATTTACAAAGTGTGCATTCCAGTGAAGCTCTCACACCGTGTGTGGGATGGATAGTGGAGAGACTACTCGAAATAATCTGCTATATTCCCAACATGTCCTTGGAAAATTCCAAGTTGATAAATTTTGACAAACGGAGATACGTTCATAATTGCATAACCAATATCATGAATATGCGAAACTCACTGGGAAAGACCTACAACTATGAATCGAGCACTGATGACGATTCAGACAGAATGTCTCTTTCTTCAGCAAGGCCTACCCTTAGCCTTGGGACTTCAAGTGTCAGTAGTGCAAGCTCGATAGACCTCAAAACCCAAATAACAAAAGATATCAGACCGAAAAGGCAAGTCAAAAAGTCTTCGCGCTCTACTATATTCCCAGAGCTTAAAATTGCAAGAGAAACAGCTATCAAAGAAAACAAATCTTACCCTCGAACAGAACAAAACATTAGAGTTTTCTATGGACATGTTGAGGGAGAATTGGAAAAACTAAGCCGAGACAGAAAGCAGAAGGAAGTATTTGAAACCAAAGCAAGACTTTTGGCAAAAACACAAAAGATCCAGTTATCATCTGGCGGTACTAGTATACTTTCATCAGCTCACAGCTCCAAGTCTGGCAGTTCAGAGCACGAAACTCCGAAAAAGATGAGCAATGGAAAATTCAGTGTTGTGACCATCTTCAACAAAGTATTAAATGCCAATGGAGATTTTAACGGGGATATAGAGAATAGGAACAACAACAACATAAACTATTCTTCACAAGCGGTCAATAGTACTATTCGCGTGAGAAAGGAAGTAGCTGTTGAAGAATTACCACCTGTGGAGAATCTTGCCAACTCCAAATCCAAGCCATATCTTGCAATAAACCTTTGGGAATCCACCGCACTGATTATTATCTCAAACCAAATTGATGGTCTTTTTAAAGTCACTGTGAATGTTTTTAGTGACCCCACAAAACCACATAACCAACGGGAACATCCAACAGAGTTCACATTTCAAGCAACAAGCAATGAAGAGGCAGAAGAATGGGTCAGAGCTATTAATATTTCTAAGCGATACGCATACCTTTCCAAGAGTATTAAAGGTAATAATACTCGTGTATTTGGAGTTCCACTACATGCCGTATGTGAGCGAGAGAAAAGACTTGTTCCGTTGGTGGTTGAAACACTCTTGTCTTGCGTTGAGGCCAAAGGTCTTCGTGAAGTTGGAATATATCGTGTTCCTGGATCTTTAGCTGATATCAACTTACTAAAACAGGCTTTTGATGATGGGGTTGAAGTGAGTTTGGACGACCCAAAATTGAAAGATGTAAACATTGCAGCAGGCTGTTTCAAGCTCTATCTTCGTGAACTACCAACAGATATTTTGACTCAAGATCTTTTCCCAGAGTTTATATCCGCTGTAAAGGTGAAGGATCCAGTTGAACAGGTAGCCAAGGTTTGCTCTGCCACGAAAAAGATGCCTCAATACAATTATTGCCTCTTGAAAAGAGTTGTTGAACACCTTGCGAGGATTGCAGAGTTTGGTGATCATAATAAAATGCATGCCGTGAATTTGGCAATTGTCTTTTCTATGAGCTTGATTGTTACTGGAGAGGGAACTGGCCCAATGTCCGCAGAACTGGGGTCTCTTCAATCATTGTTAATGTTGATGATTAACAAACATAACGAAATATTTGTGTGAAATTTGAATAAATGGTTAAGATCTATTACCATACTTTAGCTTTCTCAAAGCCAATCTTTTTTTTTTTTTACAGAACCAAAACCTTTACATGTAACATTTATTGTACTCGAATTGCCAGAATAAATATTCTACTTAATTCTCTGAGTTGCATGACTTTAATTGAGATTCTTTTTTTTGTTTTTACTATGTTCCATCCTTCACTAATCTCAACAACAGATTCTTTTTTTATATAAATTGATCTATTTAGCCTTGATTTTTTTTATTACTCTCCTTTGATGTTTGAACAAATGTAATACACCTCTATATAAGTATAAACCAAACCAATAGACCAAATGAGTATAAGACATCTCATCATGACGGATGGACCTGGAGCAAGAACAAATCTACTTTCAACCAATGCTATAATGAACAAGCTTTTTACACTAATTAAATTCACATATGAGAAAGAGAATATACTAATTACAGTTGTCGAATCTCTACCCTCTTTTGGTTTAAAACTGAACTATGATTTTTGTGGGCGCTTTGTGGGCCGTCTTCGAATAATTACATTATCATTTTGCAGGGCTCTATCAGCCTTCTTTCTGGCAGTTTCATCAGCTACAGCCGTCCTTTTTGCCTTTTCAGCCTTTAGCTTACTATCCTCGACAATCTTATTAAAGTATTCTTTTATGCTCTGTGGCTGAGAAGCAGTGACATTGGGATCTTGTTTAACAATATCTGCCATTTGAAAATAGTTTCTAACCCATTTGTTTCGCAGTAAAGAGGACTGAACCACTGCACAAACGGCATTTGTTGCAAAATAGACTATAACTGAGGATGACAAGCTCATAGTTACCGGGATAGATATTAAGGGCAGGAACGTGAGAGCCTTTTTGGTCATGGGGCTAAAATTCTGTGCTCCAGTCTCACCACCCAGTTTCATAGAGGCGATAAAGGTAGCGGCTGTAAAGCATTGGAGACCAAGATAAGGGTCAGCAGCAGAAAGGTCAGTGAACCATAGGACGCCCTGGTTCTGGAATCCATCCACTGGAATCAATGCCATTTCTCTTAAACTTGTGAAAAAACTAATGGCAAGAGGAATCTGTAGAAAAGGAGCTGCCATGTATCTCATCTTGATCTTGTTTTCTTTTGCCAGTTGAGCCTTTTTCATGTTGACCCTTTGTGTCTCAGCCATGCCCTGCGCTTTTAGCATTTCCTCTGTCAAAGCATCCATCTGAGGTTTTACCTTTGATATACGCGCTGTGACATCCGAAGATTTTACATATAGAGGGAAAAGAGCGACTCTCATTGCTAAAGTGGTGAGTACAATTGCAGCCCACCACGGAACTCCAGCATAGACATGTACAAGCTCTAAACAGTGTTCGATCAAACCAGGTGGCCACCACCAGCTCTGTGCAAGACCAATAGATTGCAAATAGCCTATATGATTAGAAGCTTCTCCAATTATCGGGGTCAAAACATCTCCCGCACTGGCGATGACATCGGCAGCTTGGCCAGGTAGATCTGGAGAAATCTGCTCCAAACTCGTTTTGATTTCAGAGACAGCATCGGTAGAAACTGTGGTAGCTGTAGAATTTAACCTAACAGCTCCAATGTTGGATAAAGCGAGTCTCTGAATTCCCGTGTTTTGCTGGGAAGCATTTAAGCGAAGTCGCAAACTGCTGGCGAATGGTGAAGCTTTAACAAAACCCCCTATAGCTCTCTTCTTTAACGTTTTTGTTAGTCCAAATCGAGTCTAAACTAACCGGTATGATGCCTATATTAGATGATTGCATACGCCATTCAGATTTCTCAGCAGATTACTTCTCAACATGTTAAGATCTTTCAAGACCTTTGCGAGCCTGGCCGTTAAAGCGCTGAAATGGTTGGTTGAAAAACTTGAGCGTAGATCACGTGTTAATGTCCATGCTTGTGTATTGGCTGGGTAACTAGTACTATTTCTATCCTGAACTAATCTTTTCAAGTCTCTATAGGATTTGATGTTAAGTTCTGAATCAATAGGATTCGTCTTTTTTATAAATCATTGAGAAACTATGCGTAATTTGATTATCAGATTTTATTTGTATTCCTAAAGTACAGCATAGTCTAGAATTAATGTAGCCAACTGATCTTGCCCCGAATTGTATATCAAGAACTTTTTATCTTATCTTTACCCTTTTGTTTTGAAAAATAGATCTCTTTTACAGACTCTTTAATCAATTTTTCTTTGTCGCTGTTTGACAAGTTTTGACCATCATCTACTCCTGGCGCCGAATCATCAGTCCCTTCTTCGTATGATTTATCCGTCTTAACAAGGATAATATCCAAGATTGCCAGTAAAGGTATCAAGAACCTGAGTAGGAAATCCGAAAGGAAATCATCGATCCATTCAATTTGTGTCTCACGAGTGCAGTAAAATGCAGAATTGGCATTCCCGTATTGTGTTGAACCAGAAGAGCTTAAACATTTCGTTGTATACTCATCTTGATAGGCGTTGTAGTCAGTTATAAACTGATACATGGGATAAATACAGCCTACAATGTTGAGTTTGAAAACGCTCGAGTTTCTGATAGTGATATTTAGAGTCTCCAAAACCTGAGCTAGCTTTTGTTTAATTGGATCCAGAAACCCCCCAGTTGTTTCAAAGATTTCCTTGTGATAAACTGTTAAAATGGCCTTGACAAGAGTCAAGTACGCGAGGCTCACAAGAAACCAATGGTTATCTGCAAATTGTAGAGCATCCTTGATCTCGAAACTTTGATAAACCACAAGCAGCAGGTTGGGCTTTGAAACTTCTGATTCTTGACTATAGACATTGTTACTCATTGTGGAACTCTCTCCTGGCAAAAAAATCAACGACGAACGGCACGATTTCTAGCAAAACTGGTCCTTTTGGTGATAAGGCACAAGGCTCATAACCTTTTTCTTAATGAACTCAACCGCCGCACGTGATAAGATGAATATTACGATGAAATGAACCAAATCTTTGCAAACCTCCACATTTCCAGCTTCTCTGTACATCGATATTACTGTATTTTCTATAAGGAGATAGAAGAGCGAGAAAATGGTTCTGAGCTTTTTCAAAGGACATCCTACTAATCGACTATTGCCGACTGCGCAAGTGTTGGAGGCTACGCAGATACTTCTCGGTGCCGAAAACCGAGACAGCGATCTTAACAATAGTGATAGACATCCGTTAACTTATGGAAGCGACATGGGTGCTCTATGGGTTAGAACTGAGATAGCCAAATGGAGCCAGAAAGTATATGGCGAGACAGAAGAGATTGACCCGTGAGTATTGGACACTATATCAGATTTGATTGCCGTATGGAGAAATCTGTTCTAAGAGATTATGTTCTGTGATTGTTATTTGAAATTCCAATAAATATGCGACAAGCGAATCTAACCATTGTCGAATGTCTTTTAGTGATCGCATATGTCTCACTGGTGGAGCCAGTTATGGAATTATGAACATCTTGGCCCAGACAACCAACCCGTATACTTACACAAGACAAGCGTTTATTATATCTCCAACATACTATCTTATCAATGCAACGTTTTACGACGCCGGGTTTGGAGGGAAGCTGACGGCTATTGACGAAGGGCCGAATGGACATGTTGAGCTGGACTTTCTGGAAAAGAAGCTGGAGGAGCTGGACAAAACCGCTGAGCCGTCCAATCCTGGTCATAACCCAGGAGATGTGGATCGGAAAATAGGTGGGCATGAACTCTTTGAAAGTATTGATGACCCTGATAGGCCCGTGAAGAAGATTTATCGCTATGTGATATACACAGTGCCCTCTTATTCGAATCCAAGAGGAGGCATCTACACTCTTGAAACAAGAAAAAGATTGCTACAGCTTGCCCGGAAATACGACATGCTAATCATAAGCGACGATGTTTATGATCTGTTGCATTACGAGACTCCGGCGTATCTACATTCTTCAAAATCTGAAAACTATCCCGTAAAGCGGTTTGTGACTTTGGATGCAGAAACAATCACAAGAGACCCCGAAAACCCAGACTTGCCCACAGGCAACACCGTAAGCAACCTCACATTTTCCAAGCTGCTTGGTCCAGGACTACGAGTGGGCTGGCAGGAGACAGCCACTCCATATCTTACGAAGCTGTTTGCTATTGGAGGTGCCAACAAGTCCGGAGGCTCTCCTTCTCAACTCAACTCCATGATTGTGGGCACCATGATAAGAGAAGGGATGATCGAGCCCATAATCTCCAATCTTATTGCTACATATTCCCAGCGTGTGCTACACCTCCGTAAAGCGATTGCAGAGCATCTCCCGGCAGGCACCTCTGTGGAAGGAGGCCATGGAGGGTACTTTCTCTGGGTCTCGTTGCCTGCCAACCTGGGCGTAACGGCCTGGGACGTTTGCAAGCTGGCCGAGCAGCGAGGGCTCATTCTGGCCAACGGCGACGAGTTCGAGGTCTCCAACGACACCCGACACTGGGGCCGTCAAAGCGTCCGGCTCAGTATCTCGTGGTTGGAGACCGACGAGATAGACAGGGCCGTCCGCATCTGGGCCGGGGCCATCAACGACCTTCTTCGGCCGCCGGCAGTCGCGAACGGACGCCCCGTCGCAGAGTAGCACGTAGCCCATCATGCTGTTGTTGCTGGAAAGTCTCGATATAGTGGTAGAAATCTTTGAGATGTTGGTATCAAATCCTTTATGCGTCCAGAGCCCCCGGCCAAACTTTATTGGCCCATGCGTAAATTTTTACACCCCCTTCCTTCCCTCCCTCTCAGCTTCACCCTTCTCTCAATTTCTCTCTCGCTCCATACTGACTCAACAACAACGTCCCTAGTCCAGGCGATCCACTCCTCCTATCATACACGTTTCTATTTCCTGAACAAGCATAATTTCCCTTTTTCCCACTTGTACCGAACCGGCCGTTTAAAGTTTATCTATCTTAAAAGAAGAGAAAGAAGCAGAGAAGAAAATTTCAATCATGAGCTTGCCACAGGTAAGTCTTGTAATTTCCAGTCTGTTCCTTTTTTGTTGAAATCAAAATAACCAAAAAAATGTGTAGTCATTTCTTCCTTGTTACTTTGGAACAAATAAAGAAGAGTTTGAAGAGTTTAGACGGCAACGACGGCAGTTTGTCATACAACAGAGAAAAGAACGAGCTTTACGGCAACAAAAGCGATTACAACAACAACAACAACAACAACAACAACAACAGCAGCAGCAACAGCAGCAAAAAGACAAAGAAGTCATACTGAAAAATGGGCAAGAGCAGAGTAAAGAGAAAACAACGGAAGAGAAAAGCTTAGCCACAGAGAGCGAAAAATCTACTCCCATTAGCACCAACGATTCCCACCCAGAAACGCCGTCATCATCTGCATCAGAAATACCACCATCACAAGAGAAATCTCTTTCACATGAGACGAAGCAGGAGATAGAATCGAAAAATCTCCCAACCACCACACCCACCAAACCTTCCAAACCCAAAGTTCTGACGTGGGCAGATCAGATAAAATTAAATTCTCCAAAGTCAAAGGCTGACAAATCGCAGAAGAGCAGCCACACACCAACTCAGCCAGAACAACAAACCTCCAACTCTACTCCTGCATCGATATCTCCATCATCGTCGACATCGCAACCTTTTTCTTCCCAAGCATCAGCCCATGAAAATAGCAGTAGTACGTCAGAAACATCTTCTTCTGCTTCCAAGTCTGCTTCATCCACAACTTCAGCATCTTCAAATTCAAATTCAAATTCAAATTCCAGTATTATAGTGACTTCGGCTCAAATTCCAACCTTCCAGCATCTCGGAATTGCATTACTTCGAAACATGTATCTTAAACCTCAGTCTTCTTTGCTTCAGATAACAGGCAATTTTTTCAAACCTAGAGGCCTGACCAATACTGGCAACATTTGTTTCATGAATGCAATTTTACAGGCTTTACTCTACTGTATTCCTTTTTACAATCTGTTTGTGGACATATCCAAATACACAGTTTCGACTCCCTTGACCAGAGCATTGTTGGAGTTTATAGAAGAGTTCCGAATGCCATCTTCTATGATATCAATCAATGGGAAAGCGAATGGAAGTGTTGGAAGAAAACAAAAGTCACAACAACAGCAGCAACAGCAACAGCAACAGCAACAACAGCAGCAGCAGCAGCCTCAGTCCCAACAGTTTCAGGATGAACAGTGCGATTTTGCAGATGCAATCACGCCAGAGCGTCTTTACAGAGCACTCTGTGAGAATTATCGTTTCTCACATTTGAAATGGGGTCAACAAGAGGACGCTGAAGAGTTTCTCGGATATCTTTTAGATGGACTTCATGAGGAGCTTGTTGAAACAATTAAACAAATCCCCGATGTCGAATTTGATGCTTTCAAGAACATGTATTCTCAAAATACAGAAATTGCGAATTTAAAACGATCATCTTCTAACAAGAAGAATACAAGCACGGAAGAGGAAGAAGAGGAAGAAGAAGATAGCGATGGCTGGCATGAAGTTGGGAAAAAGAAGACTGTTTCTTTAAAAAGAACGGTTTCTATCGAGCAATCGCCAATCACGAGCATTTTCGGTGGTCAATTTAGATCAGTTTTGGATGTTCCCAAATCTGGGGGTCCAAATAATACCCAGGGTAGAAAAGCGAAAAAATCTGGAGTTGGAGGTGAGACCAAAAGCATAACGCTTGATCCTTTTCAACACGTACAATTGGATATTTCGGACCCCTCCTGTCAAACCATCGAGGATGCCTTTGAACTTTTAAGCACACCCGAATCGCTTCCTTACAAATCTGTCAGTGGTGATACTGTACAAGCCACCAAGCAAAATTTTATCGACAAGCTGCCAAAGGTTCTAATTATCCATTTGAAAAGATTTCGGTATACAACAAATGCCTATGCAACAAGCAATGGAAATGTGAATTTGAATTTGAATGGAAATGGAAATGGAAATGGAAACGGCGTGCTTGGAGCATCAACTACTGGGAACCTTGAACATTTACAGGACAATGGCGCTACTAAAAATGGCTTTACCCACGATCTTTATGATTCATTCGGAGTTGGACAGGTTGAGAAACTGACAAAGAAGATTGGGTTTTCCAAAAAGTTGACAATACCTTTAAACTGTTTAACCGAATCCAAGAGACATCTGTATAGGAAACGAGAAGCACAGTTAGAAGCACAGGCACAAGCAGAGCTGAAAGTGGGTAACGCAAAGCAACATTCAAGAAGTTCATCATATTCTTCCTTTTCTCAAACCCATACTAGACACGTGTCGCAGTCTCAGCAATTGTTGTCATCCGATCCATCCTCACTTTCTAGAGACTACAACTTGATTGGAGTCGTTTACCATCATGGTCTATCAACAGAAGGCGGCCATTATACAGCTGATGTGGCCAGCCCGTCAACTTCCAAAAGCGGAGACAAGAGCAGCGAACAAACCTGGATAAGAATAGACGACACAAGCGTCCAACACTTAAAAGATCAAGATGTCGGCATATCACTCCCCTCGGGACTCCATTCCAACTCGCCAGTTCAGAATGGTGCAAGTGGCGGGAGGAAGAAGCAGTATGGTAATGACGAAGACGGTAAAAGCGCATATATCCTGTTCTACCAGCAAATAAACTGATGGCTGCTTACAGAATGGGTAAATGATGGATGGCTTCTTTGATGTTCCTACTCTTGTTCTCTACAATACGATATAGATGGTGGATGTGGAATGTTTCTTTTCGTTATTTCGTATCTTGAGTAGTGTGTATCGTATCGTACTGTTCGCTTTTATGTACGTCAAATGAATTGGAGAGAGTTCTTTACTTGGTACAAGCACCAAAATGCTTATCTGGCTCTGCCTCAGGCCGCGAACCAGCGAACCAGCGACGCAGCGACGCAGCGCCCGTTTGACACATCGCGAGGCCTGTAAGAGCCCGAGAAGGGGGGAAAACAGCCTGGCAGGCCGCTGGATGGAAAATCGCATTTATACCGGCGAGGCATTAAGGTTTCCCAATCGAGGACCAAATAGGCTATTAGTATGTTCCGGGGTCTAGAGCTGGAATGAAGGGGGAAAAATGGCCTCTTAACGAAAAAAGCCAAAAGCCAAAAGCCAAAATGGCCGGCATGCTTTCTTTTGAGGGCGGCCAGCTCACTCTCGAGACCCAGCTCTCGAGCCCAGCACTGCTCTTCTGTCTCTCCTCCATCTGGTCTCTGGTCTCTGATCCCTCGGCCTCAAACCTCGAACCTCAAACACAATCCTCTCTCGCGTTGGATGGAACGGCTCCCAGTCCCGGCCCCCATACAAAAACAGGCTCGCTCGCGTTCAACCGGTCTCGTTCCAGCTTCTTTGCACGCCAGAACCAAACCATCATCTGCTCCTTGACTAGCAGGGATAACAACTCTGAGATCAAGAGACAAGGCCAGTAAGTACCAAGCGCCAACATCATGAAACGGCTCGCCTCGTCCAGTGCCACGCCGTCCTCCACGGACTCGTACTCGACCTCCACAAGCTCCTCGTGGCTCACCAGCTCTTCGCGTTCCTCCTCGTCCAGCACAAACGAAGACCACGAGCAGGTGCCTCTGCCGGATCCCTCGCACCACAGATCCATCTCGACAGCAGGCTCGCTCTTTGCAAACGGATTCCGAAGGTTCACATCCTCCTCGAAAAGCGGCTCCAGCTCCTTTGGCAGCGGGAATGGGGCTCCTCCTCTTCCTTCCTCGCCGCCAGTGCTCAACACTGCCAACACCGGTTCCAAGCCCAGCTCGCGAAGCCATTCCAATGGCAGCGCAGGCGGCGCATCGATATCCATCATGAACATATCTGGACCGATACCAATACCCCCGGAGGGCATGTCTTTCTCTCCCAAAACACCAGTCTCGATAAATCACCCACATCTCCCCAAAACGCGCAAAACAGACACGCTGTATTCGACCACTTCAACCTCATCTCCTGACCTGCAATTCTCGCGATACGGCGGCGACAAACGAGCGCCTTCACTCTACTCATCGAAATCCCAACATTCATTAGTTTCCGATTCTTCGACCCACAATCTGGACGAAAGCATGCTGCGGAATGACAGACCGGGCGCTAATAATATTATTTCCGACAGCCTGCACACGCCGCTGGGCCAAGAAGCAAACCGTCCACTGCCCTTGGATAAGCTCAGCTCCTCCACAAGAAGCTCCTCCAAGTCAAAGACCTCCAACAAGATGATCAGTGCCCCAATACCACTCGTAATGTCCCAGCAAACTCCAAACACACATAACCACCCAAGTTCGAAGAGCCCCGCATCAATCCACGACTTTTCCCTGGAAATGCCTAGAGACGAAAAAATGATTGAAAAAATGTTTAGCGAACTCATGAAGAAACGGAATTTCCGGTCTCTCCCAGAATCCGCCCGTCGAGACATGCAACAGTATCCGATAAACAAAAAATGGATGCTTGTTCATCAAGATGCCCTGGCGTCGCTGAAACTCTCGCAGCAGAAGGAGAGCATAATGGTGAATCCGGATTGGTACGTGATGAAAATCGTCGACAACTCAATAACCAATCAACAGTTGAACAACCTTTGGGTTTCGCTAAGGACAGAACATATTGGATGGGTTAGAAAGTTTATCGATGCACAGGGCCTGATTGCACTGTGTACAATTCTCCAACATTTGAATGAGAGGACTAAGCAAAAGTCTGAAGAAGTGATGGATCGAGAAGGCTTTATCGTGCGGTGTATCAAGGCAATTTTGAACATTGCAGAAGGTGCAGAGAATGCCCTAAAGATGAAGAAATGCGTTCCTGCTCTTGCACTTTCACTTGTTTCTCCACGTTTGGCAACGCGGAAACTCGTCAGTGAAATGTACATTTTCTTGACCCATTGGGATGAATCGAAAAACGGATACAGCCAGGTTCTTGGTGCAATGGAGCTTTTGAGAAACTATACAGGCGGCGTTGAGCGGTTCCAGTACTGGCTTGAATCAGTGGAAAAAACTTTAGATGGGAGAGGAACAATGGGGTCTCTTGTAGGAGTCAGTGATGAGCTTCGAGGCATAAGCGACAGTCAAATCATAGAGTACTGTGTTTCAACAATGCTTCTTGTGAATACAATCATACTGTGCACCTCTGATATCCGTGTTCGAATACATTTGCGATCTCAATTGGAAGCATGTGGTCTTGCGCGAATTGTTACAAAGATGCAAATCTTGGGGAATAGAATGATCGAGGAAGAAACGGAAAAATACGATGAGAATGCAGCTATCGATTACGAGGATTTTATAAAGATGGAAGAGATGGAACAAATCGGCGACTTGCACGATCCAGTAGGTGTGGTACAAAATCTCTGGAACAGGGTTAAAAACACTGAAGAAGAGTCCTATTTCCTATCCACAATCCAGCACTTGATGTTGTTGAGACAGGAACCAAGTGAGCATATACGCGCTCGGATGTTTAGGCTACTTGATGGCATAATTTCCGGAGTTGTAATGCAAAAGATTAGTCCGGATTCCGGACTCCAAACCACACTGGATATCTCTTTACAGCGGATGTTGGAAAAGATGGAAACGGATGATATTGCGAAAAGGGCAATGCTCGATGCAAAGGAATCGGCAAGAAAAGTTGAGGAAGCAGAGGCTGAGCGAGATGAAATGGCAAAGCTTTTAGGTCTAGGTACTGGAGGTGTAATAGACAAACAACGCATGGAGATTGAGGAACAGAACGAGATCATGGCAAAGCTGCGTAGAATGAACGAATCGCTACAAGAAGATGTCAAAGAGCTTTCCAAGTCCCATATTCAGGAAAAACAGAATCACGAATTGCAAATTCGAGAACTGTACAACATGGTAAATGATGGTGCAGATTTGGGTGTGCAAGACAGAAGAAGAAGTGATATTTTGGATAGAGAAGCAATATCAATGAAACTAAGATCGGAACTTGCTCGTAAAAAGGCAGAATATAAGTTAGATGGCAGATCGTGGAACGATGCTCAGGTTCAGCCATCGCTTAGACTACGAGAACTTCGGGATCAGATGGACAGTGTAGAGACCCAAGCACGAGAATTGGAAATGAGCGATTTTGGAGATATTAATCGATATTCAGGAGGTGAGCGCAGAACGCTACAACCTCCGAAACCCAAAACGAGAAAGAAAAAGAAGAAGAAGACAAAGACCATAAAGCCTGTTAAATCCGAAGTTACAAGACATGACTTTGAGGCTTTGGAAAAGTTACAGAATAGACTAAAAGAGTTACAACTGGATAGCAATGAGATTATTAAATTTGAAGGAGAGCAGGAGCGAGAAGAGTTTTTGAAACAAGAGCGTTCTGAAGCATATGAACGACTTCGAAAGCTACACTATGAATACCGGAATCTTTTGGATTTTGGCTTTGATATGGATGACATCAATCGTGAATTGGATAAAGAGACAACAAAAGAAGATGTTTCGAACACAAAGGGGAAAGAAAGGATACGAGCCCTCGACGATGCAGAATTTGAAAAAGAACTGCGAAAAATGGAGCAAGAGGGTGTTGATGTTAGAGAACGGATAAAACAGGAGTTGGATGCGGTTGAAAAACTCCGAAATAAACTTATGAAGGATTTCGATAATGACGATAAACAAGTTGTTGATATTAAACAATTGAAGCAAGGTCCGGACGACGTTGATTCGCTTTTTGGATCCAGTGATGAAGAAGAAGAAGATGATGATGGATTTGACTTTGAAGAATCCGGTGAATATGGAGATTCCACGCTGACGGAGCTCGAGAATAGATACAAGAATCAAGGCAAAGTATTTGAAAAAGCCAAAGTTGTGACAATCAATACCTTGGATACTCCAGGAGCGCCTAGTTATCTCAACGAGTTGACCCAGAAGATCAAACCGATTAATCCAACTATTGAAACCCCAGATGCTCCCCCTCTTCCCCCAGCACTTCCCTCGTTTTTGGTTAACGGGAATGAAAAGACTATACCGGGAGCTCCACCACCACCGCCTCCTCCTCTTCCCCAGTTCTTCCCAGGAGGAACAGCTTCTCCTCCTCCTCCTCCTCCTCCGCCACCATTGCCAGGCTCGGGTGTTCCAGCAGCACCCCCATTACCTTCTAACGCATCTACTCCAGTTCCCTCGCCATCGCCCTCGCCATACCTTGCGCAGCCCTCAAAGTTCGGTCCAAGACCCACGCGGCGCTTGAAACAAATGCACTGGGAAAAGTTGGAGACAGTGGACAATACGTTCTGGGCCGATTCACAAGATAAAGAACTTGCGCAAAAGTTACAATCCAAGGGTATATTCAGTGAAATCGAAAAGATATTTGCAGCCAAGGAGACCAAGAGATTTATTATTCGAAAGACTCATGATGATCAGAAATTGAGTTTTATTCCTCGAGATCTTGCCCAACAGTTTGGAATTAATTTACACATGTTTTCAAGTTTAAGTGTTGAGCAAGTGGTGGAAAAAATACTTTCTTGTGATCCTCAAATCATGTCTAACAACAACATATTGGAGTTTTTGGCTAAGGATGAAGTTACAGAGATTACAAATAACGTTGCAAGGAACTTGGAGCCCTATTCAACAGATTGGAAAAGAGGTGATAAAAAGGCAGAATACAAAGCAGATAAAGATCCAGATGACCTGACTAGAGCAGATCGAATATATCTTGAGCTGAGTTATAACCTTCAACATTATTGGAAATCTCGAATGCGTGCTCTTCTGATGATCACGAATTATGAGAAAGATTATAATGATTTGGTGATGAAATTGAGAGCAATTGATAATGCCTGTGATTCAGTTCGCAACTCGAAAAAGTTAAAAGGAATATTTGACCTTATTTTAACGGTTGGTAATTATATGAATGATGCTTCAAAACAGGCGCCTGGGTTTAAATTGGGCACTTTACAGAGACTTGTATTTACCAAAGATGATAAAAATAGTATGACTTTCTTGCATTATCTTGAGAAAGTTGTACGACGAAACTTCCCAGATATGTTGCAAGTTATGGATGATCTTTCCGATGTGGTTTCCGCAGCCAAAATTTCAATTGAACAGGTTCAAAACGACTGTCGAGCATTTATGAGGTCTATTCAAAACACCCAACAATCTATTGACATTGGCAATTTGAGTGATCCTACACAGTTTCACCCAAAGGATAAAGTCCTGGCACAGGTTTTACCCGTATTGGCAGAGGCGAGAAGGAAATGTGAGCTTATGGACGATTTACTGAAAGCGACAATGACAGAATTTGACAAACTTATGAGGTATTTTGGGGAAGATACTTCCGATTCAACCACGCGAAACTCTTTTTTCCAAAAGTTTGCAAATTTCATTAACGAGTTTAGACGTGTGAATAAGGAGAATATGATTAAGGAGGAAGAAGAACGTGCCTATCAATTGAGAAAGAAGATGATAGAACAACCCAAGAGAATGGATCAGATCAAGAACGGTGCAAATTCTGGAGGAGCCGGTGAAGGATCATCTTTAAATCTTGGAAAAGATGGAATGAGCATTGCTGTAATGGATACGCTTTTGGAGAAATTGAAGGCACAAGGCCCCAAAACAGACGCGTCATCTGCTAGAAGAAGGGCAATGGCACGAAAGCATATGATGGATAGTAGGAGGAATTTAACAAGCAAAGCTTCTATTTCCGATTTGCCTCCTACTCCAACTCGAAGTTCTTCCAAATCTGAGGAAGTAATGCCGGGAGATGTTCTCACAATCGATGTTCAAAAGGCCAGATCCTCGGGGGTAGACGGATCGTTTTTGGATCCAACAAGTAAAGAGTCAACTCCAGGGTCAGCTTCAGGACTGTCAGAAACTCTTGGTGGATCCCCTCCTCATTCAAGCCTCAGCGCTTCAGATGCAACTTTGGATCCAAACAGACAACACCTCCCCACTTTGTCCACCCCTTCCTCCATCAATGCCGAGTTTGACAGCGCCGATATCAGTGTACGCGCTAGAGATTTGCTGAAGGAGCTCCGTTCATCCTCTTCGCCTAGTAATGAATCTCCCACACATCATAAAGTGTCCAGTGCCAGGGCTCGGATGCAGAAAATTCGCAGACCGCATAATCAAACGCAGAGAAAAGGAAGCCAGGAACAAGTCCAGATTCAAGGTCAACAACATAGTGAGTCTCCAATTGGGGACGCAAATAGTAACAGCGACAACAATAAAGTTGTTTCTGCCTGAACAATTGGTACAACAAAGGAATCAATCAAGCGCATTAAAAAAAAAGGCGGTTTTATTTCATATTATTATTTGTTTGTCTTTCAAATTCATTTTATTTTGGATTGGACCTGATAATTAAAACTAGACTGATATGAACTTTTTACAGCCTGTTTTGATTTCTTTTTACTATGGCATTGTCTCAAGACATTGTCTCAAGGCACTGACTGACACTGTCTCAAAAAAAAAAAAAGGTTCTTTACTATCTGATAACCACTCCACTCTTTTCTTATGTTTTTATTATTACTATTATTATCATTACGAAGTTATAAAAATCTGGGAATCACAATTTTTTAATTAAATGGGTCTTTTTTTTTTTATAATTGTTTTGTCACTTTATCTGTGTTGATGAGTTTCTCCTTTTGACCTTCGTATATTATTAAGCTTTACTGGACACTCTCGCAGTGCGCCTTGTATCAAAGCCTAGTTGATCTTCACACTAATGCTAGAGAGCCTCTTCGCCTGTGGATAAATTAGTAGTAGTGTAGCGCCCGTGTGTCTCTACCGTTTCAGGACTAGATCCAGTAATCTTCTAAACGATCTCAACGCTCACGCGGGAATAAACCGGCCTAGTGCGAATCTTGTAGAAAAAAGCCCAACTGAAACGGTCAACGAAAAACGGATAAGCCCAACATGCGATTCGGAGTAAGCCAATATAGCGCTCCAATCCGTTTTTAAAATTTTTGGTTGGTTTAATTTTTCTCCATTTTCGTTCGTCCGAACCATGCAGTGACCGGGTAACTCCTACTTATCCGGGAAGCTCGAGTGCGGACACCCATACACCCGGTACCGGTTACCGCACGCTGATTGGCTGTCGCGGCACCCGATGCAGAGCGGCGCACCCGGTCTGCGCCCCGCCCGGACCCTGCAGCGGCAGGCGAGCGGCTGCGTCGCGGGCTGTGATTGGCTGCGTCCCGCGGCACGAAACGCGCGTAAACAAGGGAACGTGTCAAAGGTGAAAAAAAAAATTTTGCTGATGGCCGTTTTGGCTGAAATAAATATCAGGCCCATCTTCTCTTCTTTTTCCTCTTTCTTTCTTCTTCTACACTGCACACATTCTCTAGTGAGCTGGGTTCTGCCATCATTTTTTCTGAGAGTAGTTGAACTTGTACAAATGTCTGCATCTGAAGAGAAACAGAACTCTGCTGCTGTTCTTTCCGAACTGTTTGGAAAGCTCTCAGTCGCTAGCTCTGATGAAGAGCGAACCTCTGCTGCCTCCAACTTGGCTGCTTTCTTGAATGGCTCCATTCTTGAGCATGACGTTCCTTTTGACTTTTTCAAGGAGCTCGAGGCCTCGCTGAATAACAAGAAGAGCAGTGATCTTGTTGTTAACGCCCTGGAAGCCCTCACACACATCTCCAGCACAAACGGTCTGATACCATCTGTTGAGCCATACATTGTCAACATGATTGAGGCCGTTCTGGCCAAGACTGGTGAGAAGAAGCCAGAGGTCAAGAAAGCCGCTGCTAATGCTTCCCATGCCATTGCCGGTGCCATCACTCCTTCCTCTGTCAAGTTCATCCTCCCTAAGATTGTCAATACCCTTGCTACCACCAGCAAATGGCCCGTCAAGATTGAGGCTCTGAACGCTATCAGCATCTTGGTCGAGGTTGCTCCTACCCAGATTGCTCTCAGAATGACCGAGCTGATCCCAGCTCTCTCCGAGTCTATGTGGGACACAAAGCCAGAGGTCAAGAAGGCCGCTACTGCCACTATCACAAAGGCCACTGAGACCATTGAGAACAAGGATATTGAGAAATTTATCCCCAATCTCATTTCTTGTATCTCCAAACCTACTGAGGTCCCAGAAACAGTCCATCTTCTCGGTGCCACAACCTTTGTGTCTGAGGTCACTGTTGGTACCATGGCCATCATGGTCCCCTTACTGTCCAGAGGTTTGGCCGAGCGTGACACCGCCATCAAGAGAAAGGCTGCAGTCATTGTTGACAACATGTGCAAACTTGTTGAAGACCCACAGATCGTTGCTCCTTTCCTGAGCAAGCTGTTCCCTGCTTTGAAGTACAACTTCCAGAACTTGGCCGACCCCGAGGCCCGTGACGTCACTAATAGAGCTATCCAGACGTTGAAGAGAGTCGGTAACATTGTTGATGAGCAAAACATCCCCGAGCCAACCACTGCTGGTGACACCGAGGTTACTCTAGGAGTTTTGGACTCTCTTCTACACCACAAGAAGATTGACGCGCGATTCAGCGTCGTCAAGACCTACGTCTCTGCCATTGCTGGTAACCTGATTGATGAACGCCAGGTCGACTCTGAGCCATGGTACTCCAACCTGACTCCATTTTTGACCATCTTCCTCCACGAAGCCGAGTCCAAGGAACTCGTTGAGGAATGGAGAAAGAAGGCTATCCTTAACATCCCTGAAGGTCCATCTTTCGAGGATGAGGACGAGGATGGTGAGGACTTGTGTAACTGCGAGTTCTCTCTTGCTTATGGTGCCAAGATTCTGTTGAACAGAACTCAGCTCCGTCTGAAGAGAGGCAAGAGATATGGTCTCTGCGGTCCCAACGGTTCTGGTAAGTCCACTCTGATGAGAGCCATTGCCAATGGCCAGGTCGAGGGTTTCCCTACCCAGGAAGAGTGCCGAACCGTTTACGTTGAACACGATATCGACGGCTCTGATTCCGAGACCGCCGTTTGGGAGTTTGTGCTGAACGATCTCCCCGAGGGCACCAGCTCTAAGGAGGCTGTTGAGAAGGAGCTTGTTGGATTCGGTTTCTCTGAAGCCATGATTAACGGCCCCATCATGTCCCTCTCCGGAGGTTGGAAGATGAAGCTCGCTTTGGCCCGAGCTGTGTTGAAGAAGGCCGACATTTTGTTGTTGGACGAGCCCACTAACCATTTGGATACCGTTAACGTTACTTGGTTGGTCGACTACCTCACCAACTGTGGTATTACCTCCATCACAGTTTCCCACGACTCTGGTTTCTTGGACCGAACTGTCGAGTTCATCATCCACTACGAGAGATTCAAGTTGAGAAAGTACAAGGGTAACCTTTCCGAGTTTGTCAAGAGAGTCCCCTCTGCCAAGTCCTACTACGAATTGGGAGCCTCTGACCTCGAATTCAGATTCCCAGAGCCTGGTTTCCTCGAAGGTGTCAAGACCAAGCAAAAGGCCATTGTCAAGGTCCAGAACATGACTTTCCAGTATCCAGGAACCTCCAAGCCACAGTTGACCAACATCAACTTCCAGTGTTCTCTGTCCTCTCGTATTGCCGTCATTGGACCCAATGGTGCCGGCAAGTCTACTCTTATTAACGTTTTGACCGGCGAGCTGTTGCCCACTACAGGAGATGTTTATGTCCACGAGAACTGTCGTATCGCTTACATCAAGCAGCACGCTTTTGCCCATATTGATAACCATTTGGACAAGACCCCATCCGAGTATATTCAGTGGCGTTTCCAGACCGGTGAGGACCGTGAGACTATGGACCGTGCCTCTAGACAGATTAACGAGGCTGATGAGCAGAACATGAACAAGATCTTCAAGATTGAGGGTTCCCAGAGACGTGTTACCGCCATCAACGCCAGAAGAAAGTTCAAGAACTCTTACGAGTACGAATGTTCTTTCTCTCTCGGTGAGAACGTTGGACAGAAGAATGAGCGATGGATCCCCATGATGTCCGTTGACAACGTGTGGTTGCCAAGAGGTGAGCTTATTGAGACGCACGCCAAGTTGGTTGCTGAGGTTGATATGAAGGAAGCACTTGCTTCTGGACAGTTCCGACCATTGACCAGAAAAGAGATCGAGGCCCACTGCGCCATGCTTGGTCTTGAAGCTGAGCTGGTTTCCCACTCCCGTATCAGAGGTCTGTCTGGTGGACAGAAAGTCAAGCTTGTGCTTGCTGCCTGTACGTGGCAGAGACCCCATTTGATTGTCCTTGATGAGCCTACCAACTATCTTGACAGAGACTCTCTTGGAGCTTTGTCCAAGGCTCTTAAGGCATTCGAGGGTGGTGTTGTCATCATTACACATTCTGCTGAATTCACAAAGGATCTGACCGAAGAAGTCTGGGCCGTTTTGAACGGAACCATGACTCCATCTGGCCACAACTGGGTTCAGGGACAAGGTACCGGACCAAGACTTGACAAGAAGGAGGATGAAGGAGATAAATTTGATGCTATGGGAAATAAGATTGAGGGTAAGAAGAAGAAGAGCAAGCTTTCTTCTGCTGAAGCACGAAAGAAGAAGAAGGAGAGAATGAAGAAGAAGAAGTTGCTTGGTGATGCTTATGTTTCATCCGATGATGAGCTTTAAATTTTAAAGAGTTTCTGAAAGTTTTTACACAAACCATCTACATGTATCATGGTAAAAAATCCTACCCCCAATTTTTTTTTTCTTTATTTTTGTTTTGGTTGTCGTTTTCACTCTACAATACTTGTATTAAAGGGTCATCACTTAGAATATAATATTGGTAAAGGAAAAATTTATTAGTATTAATCCTTAAGACAGTATTAATGTATTCACTACGCCTATATCGTGTTTTCCTAAACATTTGAAGAATAGGATCAACAGTATTCTATCCATGAGATGGTTAGTAAAAGCAAATGTTTTTATTGAGTTTATTTTCTGTTTCTACTTGATGAGAACTGTCTAATAACTATTTTTTATTGTATGATGAGATGGAGTATGCCATGCTCTCTATAAACCAAAAAGAAATGCCAAAAAAAAAAAGAAATAAATCGTAAAAAGAACTGGGTGAATGCAAAAATCAAGAAGTAATAAAAAAGGTAAACTTTTAAATATAGGAGAAACTTTAGCACCCAGTGAGTTTGTTTTTAGGCCACGAATACCCCGTTGCCTTCCAATTTGTCATGTTTGGATTCCGATAAGCCTTAGGATGATCGTTAATATAGTCATATGTTGGATAATCGGGAGGATCACAAGTGACTGAAACAGAGTTATTGGGTTGATAGATTCGAACATAGTCGACCCTCATGATACTAGGAAACGCCAAAGAGTTCCAATTGATGTAGGCCCAGTTATTGGAGATACCATTGTTAAGAATCATGGACATTGGCTCCTTTGCAATGTTTCTCCAACCCACATTTCCATTTGGATGTGTCGCCTTGGCGTACAATGTCCAAGTGGGGTCCATTCCCACAAACCAACGGATGTAGCCGTCCTCATCGTCATTGAGATATTCGATTGCATAGCTTTGAAATCCTCTCTCAGAAACTGGATCGTGAAATTGATACCAAGCTGGGTTGAGAGTTGAAACTGCAGAAACGGCCTGTTGGAATGGTCCGCCAGCATAGGTATTCATCACAGTCACAGATTTATTGTGGATTTCAATAAAATTGTAGTCGGGCATGTACCAAATATCATACGGAGCAATTTGATTCGACTGCGATACAAGCCCAGTCCCCAATTTTTCATCAATTGTAGCTTCAATGACATCGATTTCGGGAGCTCCTCGGCCTCTTCCTGGATTAGGATGCTCTTCACCGTCACAAGTGCACTTGTTCAACTTCTGTCCAGGTAAGTAAGAGATTCCATCTGGCGAGCTCTGGTTCGCAGTTATTCCGCTATCGCATTCGTCATAGGCATATGGCCACACGCCCTCTGTGCTAGCTTTATAGCCGGCCCTGCCCAAGTTCCCCAAAGTCCACAGCCCAGGCCACAGACCACTGATATTGCCATAGTTGGGCAATCGGCAACTCACCTCTATGATACCTTGCGTAATACAGAGCTTGTTCCAGCTTTGTAGCATTCCCGATCGATAGAACAAGTCGTGATTTTTGAAAGCATCCATTCTCAAGTTCAGTGTGCCATTGGACGTTGAGCAGGCATCTGGATCGTACCACTCCAAATCGTTAGTAGCAGCGTAGTGAATATCCGGGCCTGTCCAAAACTGATCATCGCCTTCATGAAATGTTCTGCCCTCGGCGTTGAATTCATCAGAAAAGACGAGCTTCCAGTACGATCCGTCCTTTGCCTGTCTCGACTGTGCAGAATCAGGGGTATCAGGATCTATCAGGCTGGTTCGAATACCGCTGAGCAATGGGTAATGATAATGGCTCAGCACTTCGTGTGTTTCTTCGTGGCCCTTGTTTAAAAGTCCCGAGAAGGTGAGAACGGGATAAATCACAAATACGCTCAAGGCGCCAATTATGAGAATCGAAAAGCCTACAATGCCACCCCAACCTTTGCTGTCTAATTCTTTAATGCTTGGCATACATTGGCGATCCTCTTTACCGTCAATTAGGGGGTCTGGATTGTGGAGGTAGTCGTCGTCCTCCTTATCCTCGAGGTGTAATGGGAAGCTGGATGCTGGGTATCCACCAAAGGGGCTGAAATCGGTGTCTGCAACAAACGGATTTGACATAACACTGCTGCCGCTGCTCATAAACGAGCTACGGTTCGTGCTCTCAGGGTATTCGCTCGGATTTGCCCGGGAATCACGGTAAGTCGACTCGTTGGTCTGTCCAGATACACTGAGGAAGCCCGCTCCTCCTCTCGAGGCATCTGCCGTGTTCTGTGAATCGTAGTCTAGATAGGAATTCCCATTTGCTGCGTAGGGAGAGTTGGGAAGTGGATTTCTTGCCGAGCTAGGATTACTGACGTCCCCTGTTGACGAGTTAAAGGTTAAATTTGTGGAAGAGACTGGGAGCAGGTTTTCATAAGTGTCATTTTGGTTGTATCTGCCCAGTAGATTGGAGGATGAGCCATAGACCTCGTCATTTGTAAGATACCGCGAGTCTGGAGACTGCTCATCCTGGAAAGGGTTGTTGGAATTTGGCGGTTCATGGATGGGGTTTGCTGGGTATTGAGGACGAAGAGCATCGGTCGAAGACAAGTCAGATGACGATGAGTTGTAGGACCGGGCTGAACCATTATTTCCTCGGGGATTTGGTATGCTGGTGTAGCCTGTGAGATCCCTGGCCATGTTTTGAAGCTGTCTTTTTCACCTGTGTCTGTGGATCAAAAGAAGATGATTATGATGATGACGAAATCGATGTTGAATTTGTCTGTTTCCAGTCCTGTCGAGTTTGGGTAAATCTAGCTAATGCAACCAGATGAAAAAAAACGCTAGGAGAGACAAAGGAAGAGGATAAAAGGAACTGGCGCTAGTGGGTCAGAAAAAACCTTTTCTGGCTTCTTTGAGATAAAATTAATTTGTACTTTAGTTTGCAGGAGTGTGAGTTGGAAGATTCAATGAAGCCACTCTAGTTTTTTTTTTTCCACGCCTATTAAATTTTACAAGGAGCTCCAACTTTGACTGGTGGGTTCTGGGTTGAGTGCCGGGATGGCTTATACATTCCCAACCTTACTCGCCTTGCCGTCTGAGATTGTCTTCCACTCCTTCCTGAGGCAGTTTGCGCAGCCCGCCTCAGCCAAACAGCTCGGTGGCGGGCCTTGGCGGGCTTCCAGTGAAGTTCAATTTGAGTATAGCGCACTCGTTTTCATTTGTGGCCACAGGGTTAAGCTCCAGATCAGTGGGAGTCAATAACGGTTTTGGCTGGCTATATCCGTGTCCCTGGCAGTGCCGGATCATCTAGTCCAAAAAAATAATTACCTGTAGATTGATTTTTCTATTAATATTTCAGTAGCATGGTATTAATACTTCAGATCCGCCCTCTTTGTTAAAGCTGCTGCTTTTCACTGTCGCCCGTAGTTCTAAAGAATCAGCTTGGGGTTTTCAATCCTTAATGTTGTTATGAATACAAGTTCAAGGCAAGAGAATAAGTTTGAGAAAACAAAGATGAGTTTATCGATCTTATAAAGACTACACTTTTGTTGAAAACCTCCATCCTGGTGTAAATGGAGAACACGGATCTCATGTAAACAAGGATTTCATTTTTCTATAGCTTGAGCCACTATCAAATCCTGTCTCATATAAGGCTTACACATTTTGCCAGTTTGTGTAAAGCAGCCGATGCAGAATCATCTGTAGAAGAGAAACGAGGTGAGATATTTCCTTGAACAGCTACATGCGCAGAGAAATAGATCAGCTACAGGTGGCATAAATGAATGACGACAGCCAGCTGAAAACAGGGAATACAGCAATGCTTCAGAATTCTTTGAAAAAGATTTTAAAACAGGTTTCAAAACAGTCGGGTATAGTTTCTTCTTAAGAAGCAATTTGTTCTGAAAAGTGAAAAATTTAACAGTGCCAAAGAAAAGTGTCGCTCAGATTACACAAAAATGGTCGTCAATTTCCGAAAACCTTCATTTTTTTTTTGAAAATCGACTGTTTTTATCTCTTCCACGGTTATGATCTTGAAGTGAGGAGTATCGATTAGAAAAGAAGAGGAGAAAAAGCCAAGCTGGACCAGTTCAAGTGATGATAAATCAGCTTTACTCTAGCCGAGCCCTTCAAAGCTTTCATGTGATTTCAATAAATGTCCCTAATGTAAAGAAAATTAAATGGTTTCTGTGACATTGTTTCAAGAACTGATCTTGTCAAGACAAAGATAGTATTGATTAGAGTAGTTTTAACGTGAGAGATGTTTCTTTTTGCGCGGCTCTATGTGCCAAGGTTTATTTTGTTTTTGGCAAAGTGACAATTATTCATGGAGAGCAAATGAAGTTGGAAAGAATCATTAGAATAAACGTGTGTAAAGTAATAGTGCCTGCAACAAGCAGGCGATTCTCAACATCAGGGTCATGTGTTGGGGTTTTCCCTCTTGACACGAAAGGACAAGGTACTAGCAGAGCTTTATGAAAAAAAACATCTAGCCATAAGCGGAAGAAACACTGACATTTATGAGATGAAAGTTTCAACCGGCTTAATAAAGCTTGAAATAGACGCCGGGGTTTCATCCTTTTTACCCTTTTATATTGTGTTCTGCACTGCTGTTCTGTGTCAAATTGTCAAATTGCCAAATTGCCAAATTATCGAAATACTTGGCCCGATGGAGATAACAGCATCCTCGGTGAGATGATACTAGCGTCTATATTCTCAACAAAAAGTATTTAAACATTAGAAAGACGCAAAAGTTTCTGATTCATTTAGCCCCACTACCTCTTCACTTCTGCCACCAACATCTACCAACTACTCTCTTCCTTCAGTTTCAACCCCTCCGATTTTAAAACCGCAAGTGGAAATTTCTTTTAGATAATGGGTCGTCATCGCGAACAAGTAAATGTTGAGGTTGGAGATGCGAGACCCGGCGAAACTGCGCCGAGAAGAACCGCACTCATGAGAGCTGGACCTTCTGTTAGACCAGCTGGATTTAAATGCAACACAGTTTATGAATTGTTATGTGATGCAACCGAGCATTGGGGGGATCATCGTGCAATGGGATGGAGAGACTTACTGGAAATCTATGATGAGAAAAAAACGGTTGTGAAAAAGGTTAATGGCAAGGAAACCAAAGTTGAGAAAGTCTGGCAGTACTTTGAAAAGTCAGAGTACAAGTATCTCACTTTCCCCCAACTGAAAACTCTCATTGAGACATACGGTAAAGGGCTTGTATCTCTGGGTATTCGTCCTAATAATGCAAACAAAATCCATATCTACGCATCCACCTCTCCAAAATGGTTGCAAACTCTTCTAGCCGCTGGGTCCCAGGGTATTCCCATTGTCACAGCTTATGACACTTTGGGAGAAGCTGGATTATCACATTCAATAGCAGAAACTGATTCTGTTGGAATTTTCACTGATAATGCACTACTCCGTTCTCTTGTAAACCCGCTCAAAAATCTAGATACTATCCAGTATATCATACATTCAGAACCAATAACGCCAGATGACACAAGACACGGGGGCAAGTTGTACCAGGATGCAAAAAATGCTCTTGATGAAATCCGTCTAGCAAGACCAGACATTGTCATTGCTTCATACGATGAAGTTTTGGAACTTGGAAGGCGAAACTCAAGCATCCAGTTGCATCCGGCAAAGGCGTCAGATATTTGCACCATTATGTATACTTCAGGTTCAACAGGCGCTCCAAAAGGTGTTGTTCTGCTCCATTCAAATGTGGTTGCTGGTGTTTCCGGTTTGACCACTCTCATTCCCCTTCATATTTTCAATTCTAACGACAGAGGTTTGGCATTTCTGCCCCTTGCACATATCTTTGAATTGACATATGAGCTTGTGTGCTTCTGGTGGGGGGCCACTCTAGGCTATGCCAGCGTCAAGACTCTATCAAACACATCTATGAAGAATTGTATCGGCGACATGTGTGAGTTCCAGCCAACCATCATGGTCGGTGTTGCTGCCGTCTTTGAAACCATCCGAAAAGGTGTTCTTGCCCAGATAAATGCTTTACCTGCGTTCCAACAGAAAGTTTTCTGGGCTAGTTACAACATGAAGGTTTCAATGAACAAGTACAAATTGCCCGGAGGGAACTTTATCGATAGGGTAATATTTAAGAAAGTGAAAGAGGCAACGGGTGGATGTCTTAGATATGTGATGAATGGTGGATCTTCTATCTCATATCCAACCCAACAGTTCATTTCTACTGTTATTGCGCCTGTACTTTTGGGATATGGATTAACAGAGACTAACGCAAATTGTACAATTACTGCTCCAGAACACTTTGAATTGGGTGTTGTTGGCGCTGTCGTTGGTGCTGTCACGTTAAAATTGATAGATTGTCCTGACGCAGGCTACTATGTGAAATACAACCAAGGAGAAGTACTGGTAAAAGGTGCAGCAGTGAGTCCAGAATACTTCAAAAATCCAGAAGAAACCAAAAAGTCCTACACTGATGATGGCTGGTTCCGTACTGGAGACATTGGTGAATGGACTAGCAATGGCCAATTAAAACTGATAGATCGAAGGAAGAACCTGATCAAGACTTTGAACGGTGAATACATTGCTTTGGAGCTGATTGAATCAGTCTACCGCTCCAGCATTTACGTTTCGAATATTTGCTGTTATGCTGACGAAAATAAAGTCAAGCCCATTGCAATTGTGTATCCAAATGAATTGCAGATTATCAAGTTGGCTGATGATTTGGGCATTGCTTATGAACCAGGAAATGAGCTTGCTTCTCTCGTTGATAACCCCCAAATCATCAAGCATATTCACAAGAGTCTAATTCAAACAGGCAAGCAGCAAAAGTTGGGTGGCATTCAGTTGATTCTGGGTGTTGTTCTAACCGATATTGAATGGACACCCGAGAATGGATTTCTTACAAGTGCACAAAAGCTACAAAGGAGGAAGATTTTGGAAGCTCATCGCGCGGCAGTTGATCAACTGTATTCCGGTAATTCCTAATTGAAGTTACCATTTTTATAATTCAAGACGGGACAGTACTTGTTTTTGTTTTTGTTTGTTGTTGGCTTTTTTGTTTATGTGATAATGAACTGCTTTTGGATGTTTGGCCTATTGTTTTCATCAAGGATCTTTTCAACTTGTTGATTGGGAAATGAGCCATTCATAAACTCTAGTTATCTAATTTTACCGTAATGCTTAGTTAGTTTTAAGGTGTAGGCTTTTAAGGGCTTTTTAAGATATGGAAACAAGTATTATACTTTGGCAGCGGACTGCCTTTCCACTCCCAAAGATTTAGGCTATGCACAGAACCAAATCTATAGTCTCATTATTATTCTTCTGCGACTGTGCATTTTATTATGCTCTGGTATCTTTACTTATACTGGGAATGTCTCTAGTTTTCTAGTGTTTACTCTCTTCTTCAGTTTTCCTATCCATCACAGCTACAGTAGTTCTCCTTTTTCAAAATGGTGAAAATTCATTTCCGACTTGGACAAGCATTTGGCCTTCTAATTGCTTCTGATTTAACCTTGATTTACAACGCCCACGGCGCAGCTTTTACAGAAGTTGGTTGTTACTCAGATCTGCCCAACGGGTTTGAGCTGAACGAAAAGTACACATACCAGTCGAACTCGTATTGTTATGAAAAATGTTCAGGAGATGGATACTCAGTAATGGCCCTTCATAATGGAAATGAGTGTTACTGCGGAAATACTCTGCCTGAGGGAGACACCTCTGACAAATGTGACAGCGACTGCACTGGATACCCACAAGAGAACTGTGGAGGATCTGATGCATACGCTTTCTGGAAGACAAACACCGGGAAACTAAACTCTGGTAGCAGCAAGAGTAAGAGTTCGAGCTCAAGCTCGGCCAGTTCCGCCAAATCAGGCTCAGAGACAGATAGCACAAAGAAAGCGACAGGGACTAATTCTGGCACTGCCACAAGTACGAACTCCGGCTCAGCCACGCCTTCTTCAACTGACGAAGATGCAGACTCGGGATCACCTTCATCAGGAACAATAATAGCAATAACGATTGGGATAATGGTGGGACTTGCTTTCATAGCGATGCTGATTGTATGGTGTGTTTTCAAGAGGAAAGACAGCGACGACGACGACGATATCATGGGCGTAGATGATGGGCCATCATTTGATCCAAATCCATTTTCAGCGTCAATGGATGATAAGTTCAACACAAATTCACAGTTTAGTCGCGCAAAAACTGAACAGTGGAGAGGCTAACTCTATAGAACAATAGCTCCAAGACAGTTTGTCCTCCACCTTTTGCATTGGCCCATATGGCCACCATAGAATAGTAACTGCAATAATCTTGTTACTTTAATAGCATATTTTTTCTTCTTTCAATCAAAAATACAAAATCGTTACATAGAACAATTAGTGTTGGACACAAAGTTCCAGTTCCTACAGTTTCTGGTCTATGTGACAGCCAGTTTTGTATTAGTATGCAAGGAAATTGTGACAAGATTCTAGAAAACTAAAAGAGCATAGAGAATAGGTGCTCATCGCTTTGTGAAACTTTATTAGCGAGCTCTATTGAATCTCTATTAAAAGGTGTGATGCAATCGAGATCACAGCGAAGAGCAAGTCCGTTTTTGTCCACACTCGCATGCTCATTTTTTGGAGGAAACTATTTGCTGGGATCTGCTCGGGAAACAAAAGAAACACCACTTGGAGGTGAAACTCCTAATATTCAACCAGAGCCTATCAAATTTGCGCGGCCGTTTAACTTCGAGATGCTTCACGTGCAGACCGAGCAAATTTGGGAAGTTGTTAGTGGAAGCGGCCTATCTGACACTCATCAAAGAAACTGTGGGGTCAAGAACCCAAGATTTGGATCAAAAATCAAAAACTATATAAAGGTCCCTTAGCGCCCAGTATTCAACTTCATCATTTCCAATCATCAAACTAAAGGGAAAAATCTTCAGACAACAATTCTTGAAAAATGTCCTCCTGCTGCTCTACCACCGACAAGTCGCACACTGTTTGCAAATGTGACAAATGCGCACATGATCCCAAAAACTGTCCATGTGTTACCAAGTGTGAATGTCCACAGAAATGCGAGTGCCCAGATGCAAAGAAAAACTAATCGCTTGGATGCGTTATTCTTTCGGAATAAATCGATATACCTATGGAAGATTCCTGAGTTGTGCTACTTGAAGTCAATTGAATGCACACGATTGCTGGGTGACAAATAAATATGGTGTCTACGCCTATGTTTATCCTTTCAATATTTGTATCCGATTTTTTTGTCAATAGCAACTTCAAGTTGAGTTTATAAAATAAAGATAATCCTTATTATTAGAATGTCGTTCTTTTTTTAGTGAGGAAGCTTTCAATATGATAAATAAAAGTACCTCGCAATGATTATTGCGAGAGATAACAGTTTTCTTCTGGCGCCTTGCAACCCGCAACTATTCTTAATGTCAACTTATGAGCGGTGAAGATCTGAAGCTTTGAAAAGCGTCCATCTTCCTTCGTTAGAAATCATATCGTCTGTGAATTTGCTAAAGCACTATGGAAAGAGAATTCGCTCCGGTTTTGGATCAATAATTGAACAAAATGCCCTGACACACTTTAACTTTACAAGACTTATAGATCGGAACTGCTTTTTGGACGTGGACTAAAATAGCATCAAACAATGGAAAACGAAAGGTCTAAATTTTTCTAATCAAACTTTGACCGTCCTTTTTAGCTTCTTAATTACTCTACCTTTATTACTGTCAAAATTGGAATGCAATGCCCAATTCTAACAAAATGTTTTCAAGTATTGCCAACTCATATATAGTTACTGAATTTACAATGGAAAGTGTTAAGCGCCGTGGTAGAAAGTGGTCATAAAACAAGTGACACCACTTGTAGAAAGGCATAACATTTCACAGCATTCGCTTCTCTCAGAATCGAATCCAACAGGAGAGCTGTTGCCCAAACAAACTGTTCTCCATCTCCTATTTCCACTGTTGGGTTGAAAATGTTGCCCTCCCATGCAATTTCTGTATGAAAATTTCTTCCGAGTACCAATGAGTAAATCTATATCTATTTCTGGTCTACTCCAAAGTAAAACCATTAATTGTGATTCGATTCATAATTTCCGGATATGATGAGCCCGAAATTGAAGGCGAAACTTGTGGAAGGATTATTTACAACCAAATCTCAAAAAATAATGTATGAGAAGAGTAAGATAACTTCTACCAGTGTGTATTGCACTTTATCATAGTAGTTTTAGGCTCAACAACCTCTTGCTTCTTCTTAGATGGCGTGGAATGCGATAAAATTTGGATGATCTACCACTGCATGCCTTATCAGTGTTCAACTTAAATTTAAAAGGCCAAGACTTTGAATTTTTCAAACTATATCGATTCAATGGCACGGGCTCGTCACTTGGTTGACCTAGCTCAATAGAGCTGGAAACATAATACTGAGAATTATCTTCTACACAATGTTATTTTGAGAATGAAATGTTTTAAACTATAATGCTACCAAAACATGTAAGAACCGTTCATCATTACAAAACTAACTTTACATGAATATCACCAGCATTACAAAAGGTAAGCGGCAACAGCAACAACAGCTGCGAGGGCACCAGAGGCATAACCAGCTCTGGAAGCAGCACCAGTGTGGCTGGGGATGGAAGGCTCCGTCTTGTTGGCAGGAGCGGAGGAAGATGGAGAGACTGGGCCCTCAGTTGGGACTTCCTCGCAGACGGTCTCACAGACAGTGGTGTTGTAGAAAGGAGCTGGGGTAGTGGGAGGAGGAACGTCCTCATCCTCACAGGTGGTCTCGGTAACAACTGGCTCATCAGGAGCAGAGGTTGTTGGGCATGGGATGACGGTGGTGATCTCGGTGGTCTTGGAGATGGTGCATGGGCAGTCAGTGATGGTGACGGTTCCGGGAGTCTCAACAGTCACACACTTGACCTCATCGACACAGATGACGGTGGGTTCTGGGCAGTATGTGGTGTATTCAGTGACGACTTCGTCAACACATGTGGTGAATGTGACGGTGGTGTCAGTGAGATTAGAAACGGCAGCAAAGGCAGAGCTGGCAAGAGCAACAACGGCGACTGAGTATTTCATTTTTCAAAAGATTAGAGATTAGTTGTAAGCGAACGACGAGTTTGTAATTAAGGGTGCTAGTAGTAGCGGAGCGAAAGACTGTAGTAAAGAATGTGCGAATTTACTTCGTGATGATCAAAAACGAGATTTTAGGGAATTCTCATGATATTTATACCGAGTAGGAGAGGTACGAATTTTTTTTTCTGTATCTAACTAGCTATGAATACACTTGCATCTAACAAGGGTCCTGACGGTTTTGAAATAATTTGGGACGCGGCATCGAGGGAAGGCGGATTACAGCGATTTCAATTTCAACTTTTGGTCTCATGCCGCTCACCGCTTTGAATACGGCGCGCAACGTAATTTACTGATACTTCCTGCTTTTCTATCGTCCTATCAATTTCCCCCTCCTTGTGAAAAAATTCTGCAGCTACGCAGAGTGAATAGGTTTAGCGGGATGGAGCTGAAAAGTGAAAATGAGCAGGGTGGATGCTCCCCAGTGATTCCCAAGCATCGCATGGCAGAAATCGGGTGTTACAAAATAACAAAAAAAAAAATTCTTGCATGCAAAGAAAATATTTGCCATTCTAGTTTTCGGAAAACAGAGAAGCACGTTTTGCCTGTTTTGATATAATGCTCTCGGTTTTTTTTTCGATATTTGGATTGTGGGTGCGCCAAAACATTACAATCTTTTTGGCACAAAAAATGACAGGATCATTATTAGGTTTGGATAGCTATTAATGCGGTATTAACTGAAAATACGGGCAGAAGGGAATATCATGACCATTCCGCGATCACGGATAGGACTCGCTCGCTTTTAGTTGATGCGCTATGCCGATAAAAATATTCAGACTGAAAAAAACAAATGCATCCGAGAGCAGGCGGTTGTCACAATTGCATGAAGATATACTCGAAACTCGTCCAGTGGTAGCTGGAACATGCCAGTCCTGCATTCTCTGCTCTCGAGGAATAGGTGATCGCCTATTAATAGCTACTATTAACGTTAAAACAAGACTCATAAAGAGCTTCAAAACAAGCTCGTATCTTCTGGAGGTGAAGATAGAATTGGACTTGAGAGGTGGTACTACATCAACAAATCGACCATCTTTTCTACCATTCAAATGGAACAAGCATTTCGTACTGATAGATCTTTTGTAATCTGGTACAGATCATCCTACCGAATCCCGGCTTGCTACGTTTGTGTACAATAAAACGGTTTAATTGAACACTAGATTAATATGACTATCCTACAAGCCTAGTCTTCTTCAACATTCTCATCAACATTTAATGACAATCTTTGTTCCCGATGCAATTTGAACTTGGCAACAATGAATAAAATGATTGTAACTGGACAACCAATCATTCCAATTGTACCCATAATCTGCTCCGCTTTGTTCAGTTTGTCAACCCATTCCAACATTGTAATTCTGATAGTAAACAATTGCAGTAACACCATATAGATAAACATTCCCTGGATCATTACCCATCGGCTATTTAACTTGTTTTGTTCCAATTCTTCGAGGTCCTGGTCAATCCGGATCATTCCTTCTTCTGTTTTCTCCTTATCTTTTTCGTTTAACAACTTTTCTGTTTCTCCATTATAGTAACTTGTGCCCATCACCCAAAGTGCAATACTGCTCAATATACAAATGGCAAAGAATGTTATTTCTATATCGTTGATCACATGGTCCACCCCCACGCTCCTAGATCTTGTATGAGACGTTATGAAAAGCGCTGCTGAGACCACCCACAGGACCAAAAGATTGATTACCCAGCGCGACAACAATTGTTCCTTGTTTTCTATGAAAACCATTATTGTGAAAAACAAGTCCGTAAAGATCTTAGCAATTCAGGAGATGAGAAGTAGGAAGGGGAGAGCATTTTATCTAGGCTGGCGGTTTAGAATAATGGCGACTGAAGACATGATGTAAGCTGGTAAAAACTCCGGTGGACCAAAATGAGACACGCTAACGCAGCATCCGATGCGCAGCCACCAAAAAGTTTCTTGATCCATCTCCCATTGACTTTGTGATTCCAATACGAGTTTTGTAAGTAAGGAATATTCCCTATATTTCACTGTACAGCTATATTATGAATCAACTCCAAGCATTATAAATTATAGTAATATTGTATCATGATCTAACGATAAAATGTTTCACCAAGTCTCTATGTATCCAACGTTCTTAAAAGTTCTAATTGTAAAATTTGAAAAAGCCCCATACGGTAAATGTTTACATGATGATGGATTCCTTCTCAACATTGTCAGAAAGAGTCTTGTGAGGAAGAACTTTTGCACCATTCACGTAAACCTCATCTTTAACCGTGACATCGTCACCCAGAACAGTAACGTTCTGTAGACGGGCCCATTTACCAACTTCACTGTTCCATCCGACAATAGTGGACTTTACCCATGCGTGGTCCTTAATAGTAGAGTTCTTCAAAATGACGGAACGTTGGATACGAACACCATCACCGACAACCACATTGGGACCAATCACAACATTAGGTCCAATCTTGCAGTGGTTTCCGATCTTGGCAGTAGGATCAATCAAGACATTACCGCCTTGAACAAAGTTCTCCTTAGGAGAGGTTAACAACTTGGATCCCTTCTTGGTAAGAGAAGATAGGTATAGACAAGTTCCGGACAAAAAGTCCTTTGGTTGGCCAACATCCATCCAGTATCCCTCCAAATCAAAAGAGTACAGAGATTGCTTTTCAACGAGAAGAGGGAAGGTCTCCTTCTCAATGGAAGTAGGTTGCAGGTCAATCAGATCTATAACAGATGGGTTCAGAATATAGATGCCCGCATTGATTCTGTTACCAACAAATTCGACTGGCTTTTCGACAAACCTGTCAATTCTGTTTACGACTTGTGGATCATGAACAATGACACCGTACTTGCTAGGTTCATCGACCTTTGTCGCGACAATAGTGCCTTCTCCTCCATGTGCCTGATGGAATGCAGCAAGCTCTTTGAAAGGATAGTCACAAATAATGTCCGAGTTGAGGACAAAGAATGGAGAATCATCCTTGGTCAAAACTTCCTCGGCCAGTTTCAAAGGTCCAGCAGTTCCAAGAGGCTCAGTTTCAACCGAGAAGGTGATGTTTACACCGTACTCTTTCTCGTATTCCTTGAGGGTAGCAACCATAACCTCTGGGCGGTAATTCACGGCCAAAACGATATCGGTCACACCAGCAGCGGCAAGAGCCTCGATCTGATGAAGGATCATAGGCCTGTTTCCAAACTCGACAAGAGGTTTGGGGATAGTGAGGGTCTAATAAAAACAATCATGGTGTTAGACGTGTACCGTACCATCCACAGAGGACACGTAAATGGCAAGCATCACCAACGATTTAGATACATACCAAGGGTCTTAGACGGGTACCATAGCCGCCAACGAGAATAAGTCCTTTCATGATTTAGCTAGTTTGAAAAAGCAAATAAAGAAAAAATAGGGTATAAACGAGAGACTGGATAACAAAAGTCGCAAAGAGAAGAAACCGGGATGTTCAGAGAAGGGGAAGAAAACGGCGAAAAAGCAAAGATTCCAAATCCAGATGGAAGGAGGATGGCACCCACGTGCCAGGAACAAGCCAAAAATTTCACGTTTGTTCTTCTATTAGAGGTTATATAATGTCTGACTAATATCAGTACACCTCTACACCCCGCGGTTTCCACAGCTGGAGCCACACGAAAAGGCAGACGGCGAGGCTTGCGCTTAGGCTGACGAGCGTGAGCTGGAACGTTTTGTCGAAGCAGGCCACGATCTCCTCGAGAAAGCCTCCGATGAGGCTCTTGCAGTCGTTCGCGTCGTACTGTAATGCAAATAGCAGGCCGTAGACAAACGACCCCGTTGCTGGTGCAATCATGAACATGCCCCAGTTTGTACCAATGGAGTCAACTCCCCATACTCGTGCAATTATTGTGGGATAAATGGTGAACAGCGTGCCGTAGCTGGTTCCACATAGGCCGGCGATTAGACTGAACAGCTCGCCGTTATTTGCAAGCGCGGCACCAGAGGCAATCAAGTACTGAGCGACTCCACCAATTATAAATCCAACAAGCAAAAAATATACCCTTGATATCCGAATCTTTCTGGTTGGCTGCGCCAGGTAATCCGATAATCCACCTGTGACGAATCTTGCTAATGTTGAGCACGTTGCGTGAACTGAAACCACGGTCGTTGAACTTGGTGCTTCTGGACCGGTGGTGTATAGAATAGTCCCCATGTTGTTGATAAACATTTCCAGAGGACCAATGCTAAGCAAGAATGAAAACATGAGTAACCACATGGATTTATCCCGTAGAAACAGTCGTAACTTGTGCTTAGGCGTCAACTCGGGAGATGTGATTGCTTCATTGTCAGACACCCCGGAATTCGACTTGTATTGCTGTCCGTTGTCGGGACCGTTATTGGGGTTCGTTTCTGGAGCAGGATCAGCAGAAGGAATAAGAGCATCGTTCTCCGAGTCCTTTGGTATCGTCTCCAACACCTCTCGTTCAAGCATAGCGACACTTGAGCTGACCCAGTTGAAAAGACCGGTTATCAGATACAGTATGGACAGAAACATAAAGCTTCTGTACACATCCACCTCTGGCTTTCCCCGTTCGTCTGGATATGTGAACCACCGGCTAATGATCTGTGCCTCTATCAACGACGACAAACCATAGCATGCAACAGGACTGGATATAGCGATACCGGGATACATGTAAAAAGTCTTTGCACATGCGATCATCGAGGCAAAATAAAGCGAGCTGGTGCCGACCCCGATTATGCTGAAGCATCCTGCCATAACTCTATAGTCCCAGTGATTTTGATAAGAAAGCGCGGCAACAAAATAGCCCGGACAAAAAGTAACGATGGATAAGACTGCCAGTAGAACTGGTCCATGGAGGTCAGCAGCATATCCAAGGAGAGGCAGAGGAAGATACATCCCCAGCTCTCCACATATTGATATCAGGTTCACTTGGACTTGTGAATATCCCAGGTTCTTCTGGAACAGAGGGGCGAAAAGAGAGAAGAGGACTATCGACCCAGCGCACAGACTAAACACGTAGTTAGTGAGATAGTTAAAGTCGGATTATTTCTACAATCCCGTGTGTGCGTTTCATTTGTTGCAGAAAAGTAGGAGGGGAACAAAAAAAAAAGCCAGCTTGTGATGATGATGATGTGTGCCACACTTACCAACAAAACAGCGATAAGACAAAGGCACTTATCCGTAATGTGTTTCGGTCGTAATGTTCTAGTGCTGATCTGACATGTTTCGTTAAAAACCTCTCTACAGAGGTGGACATATTCCAAAGAATAGGGTATTTTAAATGCCAAATATAGGGGAGAAAAAGTTTTCGAGGAGAGAGAAACCTTTGGGATAAAAGATTGGGAGGGACGCAAGACTTTTTTTAGGGTTTTGGGAAGTGGATCCTTGGTGGGAGGAAACCCCCCACAGGTGAGTCAGAGTTGCAGCAGCCACGGCTCTATATAAGACGGGCAACTCCAGGTTTCCTAGACCAAAAAAAAAAAGGGAAGAAAAGGCAAGGTTGAACAAACCATTTTCTTTTTATTACTGTTTTCTTGGTATGTGTAAAAAATAAATATGTCCTATCTATATCATTTTGGAATGCTGGCCATAAACTTCTCAACCTCTCCCCGGCTTCCAAGCCAAATGCCGCTTCTCTCGTGGATCTCCTTGGGTACGATTTCCAAGATTCTTTTTCCTTGGTCATCAATAGCGAGACCGCCGGCCTGTTCCATGAGGAAAGCCATTGGGAAGCACTCGTAGAGTACTCTGAGCTTACCCTTCTTGGACTTTGTGTCGGCCGGGTAGGCAAACAAACCTCCGTACAATAGCGTCCGGTGGATGTCGGCAACCATAGATCCGATATATCTGGCAGAGTAAGGTTTCTGGTTCTTATCGGCAGGGAACTTCAGACTATGGATATAATCCTGTGTTGATTTTGCCCAGTATTGTGTGTTTCCCTCGTTCAAAGAGTAGATAGATTTAAACTTGGGGATGTTTAAGGATGGGTTGGTCAAGATAAACTCTCCCAGGTTGGAATCAAGAGTAAATCCATTGACACCAACACCAGTTGTCAACATTAAATGCGTGGATGCACCATACATGGTGTAACCGGCGGCAACCATTTCTGTTCCTGGTCTAAGGACGTCTTTGATTGATCCCTTGGAATCAGTGGGCAGTTTGTAAACACCGAAAATAGTACCGACGGACACACCGGCATCAAGATTGGACGAACCATCAATTGGATCACAAACAACGGCATACTTGCCGCCGCCTTCAAAGATGATCAGGTCCTCTTGTTCCTCACTTACAAGAACTTTGACATTGTGGGAGGCCTTCATGGCGTTGATGAATATCTCATCACCAATAACGTCCAGCTTCTTTTGGTCATCACCGGTAGAGTTCTGTGCTCCAGCCAATCCAATGAGATTGACCAGAGTAGATCGGCCAATGTTATGGGCAATAAACTTGAAAGCAAATTGCAAGGAATTGAGCAATAGTGTAAGTTCACCTGTGGCTGCCGGACCTATACGGTGCTGCTCCTGCAGAATGAATCTGGTCAGGGTAATGATATCGGTTTCGACCTCGGAAATGGAGTCCTTGAAAGACGACATTGTGTGCTTTAAGATCTGGAAGAAGGGTGGAAAAGGGAGTGGAAGCAGATGGCGAGGGGGGTGGGGGGAGCTTTAGGCAGAAAGCCGTTGGGCACCAGCTCGCCTTTATACTTGGCCCCGGCGAGAGCGTGGAGCTTGCCCAAAGCGGCCCGGCCAATGGCAGCCCGGGATTCACCCGCAAAACGATCGCTGCGGAAAAACCCGGGCCCGCGCTTTCCAGCCGAGAAATTCCTCGAAATTGCTCGAGCTGTGGGGGTGAGGATGAGGATGGACACGGTGCCACGGTGCGAAGCTAAGCGCTGGCGGAACCGCTGGCGGATGCCACCAGAGCCCGCGATTCGAGAGCCGCCGGGCCTCTTGCTAACAGCGTTTCCATCCTTCTACGTGCTGTTTGCCCGTGGCCAGACCGACATTCGCGCCTTCTTCTTCGCGGCCTAGCGAGCTTGTGTCCTCGTCGCCGTGCCCAGCAACAAGGAATGCTTCCGTGGAACCGAGATCCGCTAGAGCTCGGCTTATCTGGCCTCGACCCGTGAACCAATCAGTAGAACGCATCCGCGTGGCTATTCCATATATTGTACTGGGCCCACCTTTAAAGGCACGAAATGATAATCATGAAGATCCGATCGGCTTGGTGCCAAACAAGGACAGGGCCCTTACTAACCTGTCCATTTCGATTCCCCAATTTATTGCTATGTATGAAATGAAAAAAAAATGACAAGTGCTGTTCTAGTGGCTGTGAAAACCCTCAGTATGTCTGCATAGATGGTTTGATTCACATTGATAAGTCGGGGCTATATAACAAATGGTTCCCATTTTGAATTAATACCGTGAGTTGGGAACTTGTTTGATCATCTCACATACTTTGAAGTCCTGCCTCTTCTAAAACGCATATGCAAAATATTTGAATAATGAAGCATGAAATCTGAATCAACGGACTCTATTATATCCCAATTGCCCCGTTCTTTTATGCCCTTTTCGGCTTATTAAAGGATGTCTCAATCACCCCCCATCTAATTTCCCAGTAATCACCCAAGCTACCACATCATCATTTACAGTTAATCAACATCTTTCGGGAGAGGTCCACAAGGTAAAATCATTTTTTCTAATAGTCGCTGCTGAGTAACTTGTTGAGATTCTCCTTGTGCCACTGATATCAACTCTAGGAGAGGCGGATGTCCAGCCATAGACGTATATGTATCCCTTTTAACATTGCTCATCCATTCATGTCGTTTGGTATCCGCAGTTCCAATCCCCAGATATCGCGTTTGTAACTGTTCCAATTGCTGTTGCGCACGTAGTCGATCTGTCATTTCCTACCAGTTGGATGAGAAAGTGTATCATGGTCCGTTTTTCATCATCAACAAGGTTTTCACATTTACTCGCCTAGTGTGTATATCCTGGCACGGATGGTTTGAGCATTGTCTAGTTTATGCATAGAACAATCAGAAACTGTATTTATCTATACCATCTCCTATGAGATAATCGAAATTCGTGAATATCTACATTCTGATACCTAGTCATAAAAGAGAAAAACCTTTAGATAGTAGAAACTATTTATTGAATTAAAGACATATCTTCAATCTAAAAAGTAGACTACATGTCTCTGAATCAAGCTTGACATACTATCAGAATTTTTTTTTTTTTCAATATTTATTAACTAATATAGTACAGGAATCACAGAAAAGAATAAATCATAAAAAGTCTTGCCCTCCATCTTTTAACGATCTAGGTGGTGAGGCCGTAACCGAAATCACTACGTTTTCACTAACGAAACAATGCAACTATCCTTCGTCCAATGTCTTTCTCTATTCGTGTTCCGTCTCTTGCTACTTTAACCTCTTTGTTACCATTGAAACGATTCCTAAATCTCATGACTTTATGAAAGGGAACTGTCCTTCGTCCAGGTTGAGAAACTGTTTCTGGGGTCGGCGTTATCCACTCAACTTCAAAAGGATATGCTCTGTTTTCTGGAACAAACGCTTGGCCAACATCTACATCTTTTGTTTGGGTTTCCGAATTGTCATCAGACATTGTTGATGGAGATCTAGAATCATAACCGCTGACGGAAGATGCTGTTGTTGACGGCGAAGTCTTGCCAGTGCCAGGGCTTGAAGTTGATGTAGATTGTACACCAGATGCTAGAGAAACACCTTGTAAATCGGAATCTTCCGTTGTCCAGTTGAATGTTTCCCAGAAAAACGCACCCCGCGTAGAATCATCAACGATCCTCCCATACGGTAGTTGAAGCAGTTCTGGAGTGTAAATTACAATTGTGGGGTCGTTGGATAAATGGTTTGAATGAGCTACACCCGCTACCCGTTTCTTATTCTCTGGTAGAGGTAGAACAGCGTTTGTGATAGTCCTTTCAGCAAGTAATTTCCTGAATATAGGATCGTCTAAAGTCGTTGGTATCGGCGCCTTCATCTTTGCATATCCAAAGTATTCACCTGATCGATTGCTAGAAAAAATCAAATAAACATTGTCATAATCTCGATAGAATCGGTTGAATTTTTCCACGTTATGGCTCTGCATTAGCCAAACACCACTTAAAACGCCAAGTACCAGGTCGTTATAGGCCAAGCTTTTGATTACAAAGAAAACATCTCTTGATTCATTAGGCTCATAGTGCTCTTCCTCAAACTCGTCTGTCACGGAAGATGACATTTGTTCATTATCCTCGTTGACTTCCATACCCTCTAGTGTCATGTTTTTCAAAGGATCTGAGACTTTTCTAACATCATCTTGAGAAGACTCCCCAGAGTCCATTTTTTTCTTTCTAACTGCAATAAATCTCCCTCCAATCAGCTTGTTCATGTAATTCTCATTTAGAGTGTTTGATTCTATTGTCGCATCATTTGGCTGTTCATCATCTGGCTGTTCATCACTTGGCTGTTCATCATTTGGCTCAAAAAGTTTCATTTTTTGAAGCATTGTTTCTTTATCTTTATAGTTGATTATTGCCGTTCCACTTTTTTCAATATACTTAATACTCACTAGCTGCTTGCTTGCAAATATCTTTAATAAACTTGCTAGATATTTATACGAAGAAGAGATTGATGAGACCCTTTTATAAAACATTTCTTCATTTATGGGTTCCGTATCTCGAGAATAAGATTTGAAAAATAAATTCAATTCGCTTAGGGATATCCTTTTCAGCATATTCATCCTATTTGCAGCAGTCACTTTATCATAATGCTTTAGAGGTAGATTTCCAACCCATAGAGTATATTCTGTCATTGTTGGTTTTCTGGGTGGTCCTCTCTGGATCAAATTAGTAAAAAGAGTTGATGATCCGACATGAAATGCACTATTGTTGTCTAAATGTTGATGACCAGCACGCGGGGTTCGTGATTTTTTGGGACGGATTTTTGTTCTGATGGGTTCAGTACTTGAGCTATGCTGCTGGATACTGGCGGGAGAATGATTTTCAACTTTCAAACTGTTGCCACTTTTCAAAGTGTTATCACTTTTCAAACTTTTCTCCTCTGAACTGACCGATTCTATTCTCGGAACAGACGCTGTGCCGATATTGTTTGGAATGAAAGGGGCCTGGGGCCTTACAATTGGCATGGGATATTGCATTGATTGCGAGATCGCTGGCATTTGTGGTCTCATAAGAGTCGGTTGGTTAAAAGCGGGCGCCGCTATACTTGGCCACCGCCCAATATTTGGAGAACTAACAGGGAGAGGTTGATAATTGCTTCCATGCTGAGAATTTGGATACCAATAGGGTTGTTGGGCATTCATCGGAGGTTGAGATGGAGGATAAAGATACGGATTTGAAGCTGGATAAGGATACCGCGCAATTTGATCAGCAATAGGAAATGGTTCTGGCCCATAAAACTGTTGATTATGCAAATTAACTTGTGGAGGAGTATAAGCATTTACATAACGATGATGGATATTTGTGGGATATCCTGTACTTCCATCAAAACGATAAGCGCCATAAGACGTTACTGGCAATTGTAGTTGATTGACGGGGACATATTGAAAGTTGTTGTTGGTATTGTTTGTACCTACAATATATTGTGAATTGTTGTCTTCATTGTTGTTGGGGTTCATTTTTCTGTGTGCTTTTTGTGTATTGAAGATATGAGCAGGATGGAAAGCAAAATTTCTCTTCACTCTAATGTTAACATAAATGTTGTGGTTCCTTTCTCACGAGAAGTAGTTTACTTATATTACACAAAGCCACAATGGCGATGAGGTGGGGTCCCTTTTGGCATTCATTAAACCTTGGAAAGATCAAAGAACCAATTTATTTCTAAACTCGTCATTAAAGTTTTGCGAAATCTAATCACTTTCCAATTCAAACAACCCTAATGACAAATTCACAGAGGGCGGTAATGATTAGATTTGGGTTTTTTTCCATTGTCACAAACAAGAGTATCAAGTCTAGGCTTTCTGCCTTTACGAATGAACAGCACTTCCTAGTGCTCAAATTCATATTTATGACTGGCAGAAATATTAATCTGTTTACTGGTTTATTCTGGGATTTATTCATCTATTGGATCAGATGGGAAGTGTCCGGATAATTAGGCCAAATCGCTCGTTATTTATTCTAAAGCTGTTTCACTTTACGACAACTTATGAAATTTAAATCCCCGAAGAGATGTAAAATAAGTATGTGATAAGGCATGGGCACAATCTGCCGGTCTTCACCAACTTTCTCGTAAGTATTTGTGTTCCTGGTTAAAAGTGGATAACGACAGAACGAACAAAAGAAAAGAGAAAAATATTGGTAGAAAGTGATTGTTATCAAGAAACCTAAGTCAAAATAACCATAACCAGAGATGAGAGTCAGGGAATCCAGAGCTCTCACCGCAAACATTAATTAATAGTTGATTGAGAGAAGAGGCAGCCAAAAGTATCTGGTGCCTACGTAGCTGTTCAAAGCATGTGAACAAACGCTCGCACTCTAAATAGAAGCTGAACTGTTTTTCAAATAATAGGGGTCTCAATACTTGAAAATAGCAAGCTGATAGCAAAAATCGCAATCCGCAGGGTTCATCATCGTATCTGTTTCTTATTCTCTTCAGTTATTTCTTTCCCAACAAAATAAAAAAGCAGGTGATGCAAAACTCCAGCTATATAGCCAGGCTCAGACTTTCGGTCTTCAAAGGCACCGATAATAGTCCGCAATCCTTATTACTTGGAGACAAATAATGGCAAAGTTTGTAGCTTCGGAAGAACTTGAACAGTAAGGAACCTTCATATCGCTTCTAAGTTTTTATAGATACGCTTGAAAAGAACTTGGCAGGTATTTACATCATTTTCAATTGCTGACGTTGATACACCTCTTGTATCTTCACGCTTAATGGTTCAATTGTTACGCAAGGGGCATCATCACTATTTAATAGGGCAAACTTGCGATAGTTTTTCATCCTTGGAAAAATCAGTTGATTCTGTATGTATATACATGTTCCTTCGCCTTTTCATCAGGTGCCTTAAACAAAATGAGACGTGTATAATCCAAAAGTACAATGGCATAAAAAACCTTAGCATCTTGCGCATCCGACAAATGAATATTGCATAAGAGTTTACAAAAGGAAAACTTCATAGTATATCTCAAACTAGACCATAATATCCAACAGAAAGCGTGTCTCTTCTATTTACTTAACTAAACAGTGATTGAAGAGGGAACTTTGGAGCTTCCTCTAACTTCAGAGTCTGCATGGCTGATAAACTCCAATCGATCATTATCTCCCAACTCCAGTACCTTTTTGAATTTTCTTCCAATTGGCAACAATCTTTGTTTGCTTGTGCTTTTTGTCCACACAGCAACTCTGTAGTGCAATTTTCGAACATTCAACACAACTCCTGTGATTTCATCTTCGTCATCTTCAATGGTTTCACCAATGGCTCCAATCAATGTTCTAAGCCAAATGTTGTCAATGTTAACTTTTCTCTTTTCTTTGAATTGATAGGCCCATTTTCCTCCATGAGAATTCGTAGGATCTTCCCACTCGGGCCTAACCTCTTCCCTGAATAAATTATAGTCCGCTTTTAAAGGCAATTCACTTGCTTTGGGAATCTTGTTGTAAATGGCCCAAAACTCCTCAATAGAGGAGAAAGAAATGACAGGTTTGAGGGAGTCGGACCACTTGTCGCCCTTCTCCATAGGCTTAGTATACCATAGAGTCCATCTCGACGATAAAGGATGCTTGACGTTGAATTCTTCTTTTGAATCAAAAACAGATTTCAGCTGGGTGCCCGATGACTCCTCCTCCTCGTCTTTGGACGTTGTAGCTTCTACCTTTTCATTTGATGGTTCTTCCGATGTGGATATGGAGAGCGATTCTGTCTCTTTTATTACAGCTTCCACCTCGTTATCCGTACTCATTTGCTCGTTTTCGCAAAAGCAGCGTTGGTCTTAATTCACCCTAGAGCTGTTAAGGGGTAGCGTATCGAAAAATTAGTGTTCTCACTTTTACTCAATGCGTTCTCAGTTATGCACACTGAAATTCGTGTTTTAAAGCTGATCTTGAAAAGAAAAATATTAACGTGGTCTAAATACTTTTGGAAACTGATCTGAGCATGAAAACTGAGAGGCGTAGAGAATTCTAATGTTTGTAGTAGCTGTTGATACTCCTTTTTATTCCAAAATTGCTCAACTATTTCTAATAAATAACTCGATGAAAGGAGTCACCTAGAGCACGTTATATACACATCATAGTGCTCTATAGTCTACAATAGGTAAATCTGAATCTCCATCACTCAATAAAACCATAAAAACATATATATAAATGCATCATTTTATCTCTATCTTTGCCAATTCCTCCTTGCTGATACCGTTATCAACAGGTCTGGTCAAAAATGGTTTCAAAACGCTTTCATAATAGGGTGCATTATGTTGAATAGTTGGATTTTGAGCCTTGACTTTCTCAAAGATTGATTCATAGACATCCCCACTATAAACTCCAAGAGAAGAATTCAGGAAAAAATCGCTGAGACCAAAAGAATCTGTAATCCCAATAACCTGAGTTCTAAGAGATGCACATAGGTCAGAGACTATTCCCCTAATTTCGAGAATCGTTTCCGCAGTGATGTATCCGGTCTCTATAAATTGACAATTTTGTTCAATCTGCCATAAACCTAGGAGAGTTGCCAATTCATAAAGTACAGGCTTGATCGAGGCATTGTTATCAAGTTGACTGACCTTGTCGAAAAGACTAGAAATAAGGATATGCTGAATATGTGTTTTTGCACATTCAAATCTCTCCAGTGACAATAGCTCAAAAGCTTTATCAGCACTATTGCCCTCTGCAATATATTGTTCGAATCTGACAGCAGCTTGGTAAATTAGTTTTGCCGATACAGTCTTAAATGTATCCAAAATTACCTCAGGGTCTCTAAAGTTGAGACCTGGATTTGCAGTTTTGGTACTGAATTCTTTATAGTTCTTCAAGTACGAAACAACCGCACCAACATTCTTGCCCTTCAAAACGGCAAGCATATTCTGAATCAAAGATCGGCCAGTTGAGAGACACAGAATGTTATTGTCTCCTTCCCAAGTACACATAACAACCCAATCGCTGTAACCCTGGCCAAATCCATTATAACCAGAGTACCCATGTCCACCACAGGCTTGTCGGCATTCATCTATAAGTTTAGATGTGGACCATGTTGAAAACGCTTTTACACCGGCTGAAGTGCTGAAAAGATCTTTAATGTCAGATAGGGCTGCTGACAGCTCTGCTTGGTTGGTTTTGTCTGCTGCTTCCAACTTTGCATTTGCTGTTTTGTACATCTCATTCACATTGTTCGCTGCAGACCAAATGCCAAACAACTGAGCCAAAAGTGGAATAAGTCGTCTTTGGTGATAAGGATAATCCAGCAACTTTGTTTCAACTTGATTCTTCTTATCTGAGCTAAATTGTCTTCGAACCGCGGCATATCTGAGAGCAATAGTGATAAATCGCTTGCCAAACTGGAAAGAATCCATAGCCATTACCACTCTGCCTCCAATCAGAGCATTAAGTCCCAGCTGGCTCAAAGGAGGTTGAGTTACATTGCCTTGTCTGTCGACTTTGGCGTATTTCATCAACATGTATTGACGAGGAACTCTAACATTGGTAAACTGGATCCATCCGTTGTCAATTCCGTCCCTCCCCATCTTCTTGCCGATATCTCCAAGAGCAATTCCTGGTCTCAAGCTGTGGTCACTAACGTTTCTCAAGGGAACCACAAAACTCTTAACACCGTAGTCTTTGCCCTTTACAATCAGTCTTGCAAAGCAAATGGTGTGGTTTGCGCTATGGGCTGCACCACCGATCCACCACTTTGTAGCACGGACATTAGGAGTGTTAATGATGAACTCATCTGTTTCCTCATCAAAAGTTGCAGTCGTTTCTAACCCAGCGAC